>KQ435709.1:1733678-1746378 GCA_001276565.1 Melipona quadrifasciata
TCAACGTTCCTCTCTCCCTGTTTCTTCCTTTGTGAACCGCTAGCAAGTTCAGTCTTCGGCCCTTTTCTTCTTCCTTTCTGCAAAAGCGACACAAGTCTTCGCTGACTGCGAGGGATACAATGCCGACCGTTAGCCGGATTTTCGCGAAATTTGCAGGATTCCCACGAGGCTCTCGAGAAACTTATTCTTCGCCGTTCCCTTTTTGCGACGATTCGGTCGTTTCGGTAACGAGGACTTGGCGTGTTATGCAAATCGGTGGACATTGTGGGCAACGTACAAGAGAACGCGAATCAAGGCGGAAAGAAAAGAGGAGAATTGTCGATTGTCGAGCGGAGCAAAGTCTGAAAATCCGAGTTCTCGGGGGAAGCCCACCGAGTTTGAAAAGACGCAGCTGAACAAACACGCGAATGCATCAATCCTTTGAGCGTGGAAATCCGTGTCTTCCTCGTCCCGAACCGTATCCAGCTTTTTCAAATATCGACGCAACACGTGTACGCGATTCAGCTCGGCTCGTTAATAACTGGCCGAAGAAATCAGCGATGGTAGCGATTAACGAGTCACGTTTTCTCAAACGGTGTTTGAGCTTTCATCTTTAAATGGCGTTCTCGATAAATCAGCACCTTGAAACCGCCCGTTCCTCGCCCGAGCAACGGATCCGCTATCTCCTCTAGCGTGCACGTTCTCCGTCGAGATTCCTCGACGTGTCTGTTGGTCGATATTTTTGATGGAATTGAAGACAAAGGGAGATAGATGGAAAACACGGAACAGGAGAGATTTTTCAACGTTGTTGTAGCTCAACCACCCTCGAATTATCTTGATACTTCGGCGACGCGAGAAGAATCTTTTATCGATGGAAGTTATTCAGTACAGGGGAATTTCGAAGATTTCACCTCCACCTTTTTAAATGGGATGATATTAAGAAGTATTAACCTATGTGTGTATGTGTTGTGTACTCACAAATTTCTTAAAAACCACAGTTGGCATCTATAATTAATTTGTATCGAGTACTTAGCAACGACTGTCAACAATTTAACAATGTCCTCAAGTTCTAATTACAAGTATGTAAACATAAAATAAAATATAGCCGAATTTCTCTCTGTACTGCTAGTATGCAGAGCAATGTGCATGCTGCTAATAACCCAGTAGCGGGTTTTATGGCGGAATAAAAAAAGAATACCTACGTATGTCGAATAATTGTTAGTTCAGAAGACAGGGATATTTTAATTTTAATTCTATATAATTTAAGACAGCTTCATAATCATCCTTGTCTTTCGTTTATAGATTTTACAAAATTAATGTTTACAAAACTAATAATCCTTTGACATACAGAAATTGATACATCTTTGTATCGATTAATTGATGGAAAAAAAAAAAACATATTATTCTATTTAAAAAAAAAATGGAGATGATCTTTAAATTCCTACACTTACGAAAAAAATTCATTATGATTCCTTCTGTAATAAAATTTTTTCGCGTCTCTAAATACAACGGTAAACTTAGCTGGAACACCCTCGTATAATTGGCAAGATTTTTATTGTTACGTGTTGAGTTTACAACTTCTCCGCTAGTTTCTCTGTAAATATTCCAACTACATATCCATAAATAGGAGACGAGAAGTTAAAAATTTTTCCTCTTTCACCGCGCGGTATAATTCCCTCCGCTAATCTACGTCCCTCGGGAGAGACGTCTTTATCGCGTAGTAAATAATTTTCCGTGGTCATTCTACGTGACCGCGTGGCTGTAAATGCATCGTAACCCGGATACCTAATATCGAAAATTCTCGAACGTCGTGGCGCGCGATGGTTCTCATTAACCGGTCACGATTCTTAATCTTTTCGCCGCGTTAGCGTCTTTGGTTGCGACATAAGTTGCCGTGATGCGCGTGTGGGTACGCGTCTACTCGTCGAGGAGAACGCTTGTGTAGGGAGGTTCGTAAGCCTCGAAGGGTAAAACCGCGTTATGACCAAGCAACAAAATGACGAAGTTTACTCGCTTGCGGAGAAGTAACGCGAAAATTAGTTGGGGGAGGGGGGGGGGATTACAACGCGCGATAAAAATACAAAGACGGCTGAAGATACTTTGCAAGCGTATCACTCGTGCAAAGATATCTGGCATGTTGGCTAATTGTATTTCTTAGAAAAAGCAAGAGGACGATCGTAATTCGCGTAATGTTCATTTTGCTTATTTTACTACGATTTATTCTTTCCATGTCTTACGTAAAGAAAGATTCTTTTGTAGAATCGTTAAATACTAGTCTTTAAATAAATCTTTAAAAATGGCGCAAGAGGTTCGTTAAAATAGCATCTTCCTAATAAGAAGAAGAGAAAAATCTCTCTTGAATAATTCTTTTTTATTAGTAGTAAACGTTTGAACCTCCCTCGGGGGAAGGATTACTGGCGGCCGTAAAGTGGCAAAGATACGGCGAATGTTGTTAATCCAAACTGAATAGCCGCGAAGAAGTTGATTTATAATCGACCGGAGTTAATACCTCCAACAAGTACATAGATTTCTACCGTGTATCGACGTACGACGATAATTAATTACAGGATTACATTTATCTTAGAAATATCTCTGACGAGTAAATTAAAAATGGTTAAACAAGAAAGGAACAGTTAACATTTATCAAAGAACTAGTTCTTATCGACCAGTTTACTACAGTTTACGCACGAAGAACACTGAGCAAAATTATAATAAACTTCCCAACTTTTCCTTTTTTCCATTCTTATGGAAATGGACTATGAACATGAATGGAGCCATGATCGTGCGTATGTGTACATAAGCAAGTTAATATCAAATAAAAGACCAAAGTGTTGGTTCGTTCAACCATTGAAAAAGCTCCATCGAGGGAGACTGTGCCCACTTGGGCATGATGCCTACAAACAGGGGGGATGCAGCCCTAAAGTTAGCGGACTAAAAGCATCCTCTAAGTGGCTACTTACTTACTTCATGATGATGGTGGTTATTATTTTTTACCCCTCCCCCCCCCCCCCCAAAAAAATGGTGGTTATTATTTTTTACCCCCCCCCCCCCCCAACTGTTGAAAGTTAACCCCGTGCTCCTTCGCCCTCTTTCAGAGTGCGCGCAAGAAGTGGAGGGCACGTTCCGTTGGCAGACGCGCACGAGCGAGGCCAAGCTCGCCTACGTTCACGGTTATGCCTTATTTATGAGCGCGCCGATGCCTCTGTCCGCTTCCGAGCGCGGACAAAAGACGAAAGAAATATGCACCGCGTGGAAAGCGGAATTCCAATCGCCATTCGTGGCGGACACGCGTCGCCGTGGAGGAGTTGCACGGGCACAAGTGTTTCGCTACGTACGATTTTTACCTAATGTAAAGATTCCTCGTCCTAACCTGCCACGAAGATTAAGATAACAGAGTGCTGGTTAAGGCAAATATTACTATACGTTACAACGTAACGTTTTCCCAATTGTTCATTTTTCCAACACAAAAGCGACAATTTTTAAAGTGACAATTTTAGTTTCAATTGTCACTGTATACAAGCGGGGATGTTAAACGCCTAAACAAAGATTTTTTTCTCACGCGTACACTCGTTACATTCATTTTGCAGTAACGGTTTTCGAATAACGCCCGCGATTACAACAATAAATCACGCGCAAGAACAAGAACAACGTTACAACATTACATGCTCTGAGACCAAGGTACTATGAAGAGAAAGGAACTTTCTTGGCTCGTTTGGGAATAAAATAAAATAAAATAAAATAGAACAACGGAAAATAAAGTAGCGCAAGATGGAAAGGAGGAGGAGGAAATTGGAGAAAGAAAAAAGAAAGAAGGAAACGAACACCTACGGTTGAGGGGAAGTAATTTACGACGACTCGTAGACCGCTCCCTTTTCTTCTTTACAAACCCGTAATCTCCCTGAAGCTGCGTTTACAAAGGCACGTTTACACGCACACGCACACGCACACACACATACACGCAAACACAGACGAAGACGGGGCAAGTAATATCCATGCAACGAGTTCTGCAAATCGGCGGTCATTGCAAAATCATCGTTAAACAACAAGGCGAGATTGTTGAGGCATTATTGCATACTTAACAGGGTAGCATGTTAACAATAGGTTTTTTGCAAAAGTGTACAGAGCGGGCGCTCCTCGCTTCCTGCTCGCCTGGTAACATTAATTTATTGGCCGGCTTTTAAAGCATAGCCGCGCACCCTCGCGCAACTTACAGCCACGCGGATGCAAAAATTCTTTTTGCAATGAGCGCACAATGCCGGCGAAAGTATCGGGTTCAGGGACACGCCACCCGTTGTCCTCTCCTCCCTCTGCTGCCTTTTCTTCTCCACTTTTAAAGATTCGCTTGCGCTTCGTCGTAGGGACCATCCATCCACTGGGACGAGCATAAACGAACGATTGCAAAATGCAATGTAATGCAATTTGAATCAGGGTACCTAATTTACGGATTTTAATAATTTTAATTTCTAATAATTTTAGTAATTAATCATTTAGTGTTTTTTTTTCTTTTTTTTTTTCATTTAAACGCGTTGGAAATTACAACCAGAACACGAAGAGATTCTCTCTTCTTCTTTCAAGTTCTTTTGCTTTTGCATTAATTAATTCCTTTGTGTTTCTCAGTTTACATTACCTGAACGTTCTCCCTCGAATTTTATATTCAATATCTTCGGATAATCAACATCGATAGCTGTGCAAGTACAATTGTGCAATCGCGTATAATTGTTACACGACGGGTAACATAATTATCACGTTACACGTTTATTAATTGCACGACGATGACCGGGGACAGTCGCATAGTTGAATAGCCGCGGATAACGCGTGACGCGTTAAATTCACCGAACCGAAATCATTGAACTCGAGTGAGTTTCGTCAGCCGAAATCGATGACCGGTCGCCGTGCACGTGGCTGCCGGCCACGCTGCTGCGCCGGTGTGGAACGGCGCGTAAATCGACCACGCGTACGACGCACACCCGCATGTCTCTCACCTCGCCCGGCCTCTCCGCACCCGCGTACTTACGCGTGTGTCGCCCGCGAGGTCACGTGGCCCGCGACGCGAGGCGACGCAACAAAGCGACTCCGACACACGGTACGCGGGCTCGCCTGCTCCTCGAGCCGATGTTCCCCTGGTACACGAGCGATCAAGACGTTTGCGCAAATCGCGTGCCGCGACGCCCGCTGCGCGTACGTACGCGTTCCTTCGTCGCGCCTGTCCTCTGCTCTTCCCCTTCGATCGCCTCGCTGCCGACCGCTTCGTCCCTCCTAGTATAGTGTGATGGTCTGTTTAAGCGAGGTTTTTCGAATTGCAAGAAAAAAATATTCTTTTTTGCCCAACGTAGCATGAAACGGTGTCAAATGGCCAATAACTGGTAAGGATATTTTTTTGCCAAGGTCAGTCAGAAAGTAAGTTTCACTTCTATTTAAACATAACGAGTTTTACTTAATTTTTTATATTAATTTAAAAGTTTATTATGTTATATTACGTTACGTTACAATATTTATTCGAATTGCGACGATGGCTGGTAAGAATGTTTCTTTCAAGTTCATTCTTTTTCAAGGATTTTTCAAGGTCATTAATTATTTCTTTATCGCGTCGCGTGACTGATAAAAAAAGGTATGTAAAGAACATGATCTTGAAAATGCAAGTATTACGTATAAATTTACCTCCATCTAAGGATTACAATCCTTGGCCAAAACGTGACAATCGAAAGAGCCTTCTAACAAATGTAAACAAAGACGTTTGTCATTTGTTACATCGTCAATGATAATCTCTTTTAGTTGCTTGAAATCTCGATCAGTGTTTTTGTAATTTAATGAACTACTCAACACATAGGATCGATAGGATACATTTCACGGTAAAAGTGACTAGTGTCTGAGGAAGACAGTACAGAAGCGTATGCCTACGTGCTGTGACGCACGATTCCGCCTGCATGCGGGGTCTGACGGAAAATTTCGAACAGATGGGCGAACATTCGTCGAACGATTTCTTTCGTCCGGGTGATGAGTGATTTGGCGCAAGAGAGGAAATGTGTAGCAGACAAGATGAGGGAGCACCTCGGTCAGTGCCTCTGTGGTATGTCGTCACTGTTACAATAATTTACGAACTCATTATTCCTCCATTATTATCCCGTACACGTCCGTCGTGACGTTCTGCTCTCTTATGCAAAATTCGATCACGATGGCGAACAGTTGAGTCTGTTAACCCCCCGAAGTTGGAGAACCCTGGGGTATCGAAACGTGTAAATTTAAACTCGGTAAAGGCGAAGAGAATGTAAAAAAGGAGAAGAGTACGACGCGAATCTCTAATATCCATAATTTCCATAAGTTCAGTTTTAGAAAGAATTGAAAGAACTTAGAAAGCTGATATCGTGGAAATATATCAGAAGCCACTGGCTTCTTCGTCGAAGATCACGCAAAGAACGAGGGATATTTATCCAAGCTCATCGAAGCTGCTTGGTGACTGCACTTTAAATTTCCCGTGAAATGAGAAATATTCCACAATTTGCACGCACACGTCGATGCAAAAATTAAAAACGAAAGTTCAATTTTCTGCATTTAAACCTCTTCTCGCGGGAGATCTTCGCGATCGACCGCCATCTTGTTCCAAAAATTTCGTCGAACGAAAGTTCCCTCTGGAAAAGACTGTGGGAAAGATCATATAATCTTTTTATTGCAGAAAACAACAAAAGTTGGAAATTGCTCGCTCCTCGAAAATTTATCATTCCGTCCTCGAGTTTAAGCATTCGGAACGAGTTGTACGAGCTCGATGGACAGCGCAATCCGTTACGTTCAGATTCTTGCACATTTCAAACGGTGCAAATCGTGCGAGCGAGGAAAGTTGATGACGAATAAAGGCAAATATCTCGCGTTGTCGAGATCGAGACCCACGGTCCATTAATTCCAGTATTTGCGTCCACGAAAAATTCTCTTTTCTTCTGCGAAAACATTTTTTTTCACAAGTCGAGCAAAGTTTACTGACTGATGCAGTTCAAGTGTATTATAGTAATATAGTGATATAGTACTGTAGTAAAATACTGTGGCAACATAGTACTGTAATATTTTATTAGGGTACTATACTAATATGGTACTATATTGCAGTAAAGTACTACAGTAATATAGTAATATAGTACTGTAGTAAAATACTATACAGTAAATATTAGTATAGTAAACTATATTAATAGTTTATAAATATCATTAATATACTAAGCTGTATTAATAGTTTATAAATATCATTAGTATGGTAAACTGTATTAATAGTTTATAAATATTAATATAGTAAACTATTAATGTAATAAACTATTCTCATTACCACAAAAATGTATGTTAACGTCTTGATAAAGCTATTTTCAGAACGCGTCAGTCCCATTAAAAGTTACTATCCGATTATCATTTTTCCTTGGTGAGTAATGGCCACTTATCGACATGGTGGCTTGGCACACATTTTTTTCCAAAGTCATCAACCTCGATTACACACACGTCACACGGCTGTTCTATTATTACGAAAGCGCGATTAAACGCTTAATTTGAATAATTTGAATAATTCTTCTGCCAACCTATCATCGCTCCCCCGGAGGAAACTTATCGTCGATGGATAATCCTCGCGTAGATATACTTGACATAATTGCATCGCTAACAGCGGGTGAACGCGTATGGAGAATGCCCTCGCTTTCTAATACGGACGCGGGTTTTACTTTTCTTTTCGTCGGCACGTGACTCGTCACGTTCACTCGTTCCACTAATTCGCGCGCGTAATTACCATTTAAACAGCACGTACATACACATTTTGTCCACTCGGAGAGTTAACGAGAGTTAACGAGAGCACGAAAGGCGCGGTGATGATCGGCACCTTTCTTTGCGGCTTGTATCGAGACATGCTTTACGACATCACGACAGCCTACAATACTATTATAACATACATATATACAGGATCTCTGTCTTCTGTTCTATACTGCCTTCGTGTATATTACATACTATGCAGTGCAATAATTACGTTGCAACAATGTAAAATGGAGCAGGATTATTAAAAGTAACAAAGATTTGTACCCTCCTTGCTTAAAATTGTACGTAACGTTAAACACGTTAGGCCAGCTTTCTCTATAGCCAGACCTGTTTACACAAAATAATTCAAAGGTCGTCTTGTTTGAATTGTTTTGCAGTTTATTTCACAATCAATATATATTCCAACGTTTTTTATCCAATTCTTTCTGAGATTAATTTTATACATATGTGTAAATGTATTATAATCTCAGAAAGAGTTGGATTAAACGTTGAGAGTTAGTGCAGTGTCTGAGTCATTGAAATAAATTAGAGGACGTTTAAATTGTTCAATTTATTTCAAAATCGTCAATGCAATATATATATATACACAGACACACATACAAAATTATAAAAATTAATCTCAGAAAGAGTTGGGTAAAACCAAGAGATTTAGTGCAATCTAATGTCTAAGATGTTGAAACAAATCGGAAGGCATTCAAATTGTTTTGCTATACAATCCTTCAACTTATTTCAAAATCGTCGATACAATATATTCCTACAAAACTATGAAAATTAATATCTAAAATATTGAAGCAAATCAGAAAATTCTAGTTCCAGTCTAGATGTTAATTTCAAAATCATGGCTTTGCAGTCGCAGTTTCTTTTCTAATCTGCACCACCTAATAACTATTACGTATGCGATTGCGTGAAAATGCCGGCAGTGCAGAGGAACTCGGGGCACTCGGGGGGTGGCAAACCGCCACGTCCGCCGGTGTCACTGGCATCGGGTATACCTGCGGGGCACCCGACGTGCGCGCGAGCGGCGTGCCGGACAACTCAAAGAGAGCAGAAAGGGTGCATCCAAAGGACGTCAGCTGCACGTCGACGTCTGGCGCAGACGTAATACCACGCGTGTATCCGGAGAACAGAATGCACGTGGCATGTGCGCAAAGTATCACAACTTTCGCGACATGCGCTATATGCCATCAGCGAAAGAAATACGCGTACACGCGCCCCTCCCCTCTCTCTCTCTCTCTTTCTCTCTCTTTCTATCTATCTATCTATCTCTCTTTTTGTTTTCTATCTCTCTTTCTATCTATCTATCTATCTATCTCTCTTTTTGTTTGTATCTTTCCCTTTTCTTCTTTCCACATTTGCTCGTTGCTCGAACGCGAAGCAGAATCCACGGTGACCGCGAAAACCGCGGGAAACGCTTATCGTTCGTTACGCATTGTGCGTGGAATGTGGCACCGCGTAATGACGGGACCGCGAGCAGTATACATCATACACATTGCACGTTGAATAAATTCTATCCGTATCTTCCGTAAATTGGATTTTTGAAAAAAAAAAAAAAAAACGATTTGTACGAGCGTGCGAAATTTATGGAAATTTGGTGAAAAGTTGAGGAGGATTTAACCTCTTGTTGTTAACTGCGATGCCTCTTTTGAAAGTAATTTAAAAATTACAGCGTAAAATTGAATTAAATCGTAAGGAAATAATTTTATTGTTCGACTTAATTAATACTAATAGCGAGGAAATGATGCAAAAAGAACTAGTCGAGTCTAACAAAAGTCTCATTCTAAAATTCTAAAATGTCTTATTTTCCACAAAAGATTTAACTCAAGTGACAAATTGTGATTGCCTTATACATACTCGTCGTTGCGCAAAAGATTGCCATTTCTATATACCGCTACACAACAGAGAACAACTGTTTTCGAATACTTTCATAAGTCGCAGTCTTACGTAACTTTACGTACGTACGCTTCGAGCTAATATATTTTTATCGGTTCGTGTCTACGAGCTGATCGCGAGTTTCGTAATACTACGAAATCAAACTCGAATGTCGCCACTGTTCTCCGTAATTGTTTCCTGGTAAAAAGAGCGAAGGAGAAACGTTCGATCTACGTTCTCTGTGTCAAATGGTAATGCAGATAATGGAGCGATCCCGCCGGGAGTTAATTATGACTGCGAAGTCGAGCTGCGGGGCAAAGTAATTTTAAATATTCTTTGTAAAAGCGAGTTGCCCGCCATAGGGACATTGTTTCTCTTCCGTCTCTCTCTCTCTCTCTTTTCCTTTCGCTCGCTGGCAATTATTAATAATTGCCGGCGTAATATAATTATTATTTTTTTTTTTTACGGCGTCGTTAAAAGGAGGCGCGGTCGATAGACGGAAGTGATCGGAACTTTCAACGTTTCCTTCGAACGATCAATTAAGCACGATGCAAAAATAAGATAGAGATAATCGAGCTGTTCTTGCAGCAGCAAGAAATATATCCAGATTAACGTCGGTGGATTTTGGATTTCAAAAGGAAAAAATTCTTACAAAAGAAAAACTTTTGGGGTAATATTTAAAGATGATCTGTAATTTTAGAATAATTTAGACTGTTACATACACTGTAGATTTTCTATTAAAATCGTTTTATCCCCTTGCAACTGATTAGGTTAAAATTCTGCAACAATTTCATTGAGGAGGAGCTGTTACGTCGATATACCTTTTCTTCGCGCGAAGAGTACAAAATAAGATGACTATAGCTATAGTACGTCGCTCGTTGCTAGACTGTTTCTCATACATTTAATTAAAAGATCTAATTGCGGTCTATTTTTAAACACGCGCGTTTGATAATGAAGCATTCAAATATTCTTTCTCGCGAGCTAATTAATATCGCACATAACGCAACGACCAACCGACTGCGTTTATAAAAAGAATTATAAAAACAATGTTTCAACGCTTTATGTTTTTTTTTTTTCTTCCAGAAATAACAAATAAAGTAAACAGGATTATTTTAATACGCCGTTATATTGCACGATCGATATCTTGTTCGTGAAACAAAACTTTTTGTTTCATCGAGAGTTTTATAAAGTGACTATCCATCTTGAACTTGATACTTTTCTGCTTTTTTTTTCCTTAACGTTAGACTCACAAATATCTCTCGAGTTCAGCCGTAAATATCAGATTGCGTGCACTTCGTCCTCGGTCGAATCCGGGATTCGACTCTTGAAGAAGAAAGTACGTATTCATACTCGTGTACCGGATAATCCTTGCAGGTAGCAAAACATTAATAAAAACCAAACGCTCGACCTTGGGGAGATCGTTCTGTCCGTAGGCGAGGAGCGATAAAATTCATTGAAACAGCGACTCGCTATCAGAACAAATTACTTAATTAATATCTCCCTTGGCCGACGGAAGGTAAAGTAGTACGCAAGAAGTACCAACGTCGGGAGATTACGTCTATTTCGCGCTTTTCCCCGCTCCGTGCCGTTATATAGCATCGCAATAAATTCTGTTGCGGTGAACACGTTCTCAAGCAAGAAGAACCCTGATAACGAGTCTTAACATTGGAGCATTAACATAGGAGATGACTCGTTTCGATCCGTAAAAAATATTTAAGAAAATGACAAAACGACGCCGACGTTAATATCCTGTCAGTTCAGGAATAATCGTGACCACCGTCTATATTTAACGTGAGTCAACAAAGTAAACACGATTATAACCTTCCTGCTAAGATACACGCGTTCGGATTGCACAGAATTAGTTACGAATATTCTCGCAGCGTACGTTTTTTACTTATCGTCAAATAACACACATAAATCAATGACATCGTATAGTAATTGCCACCTGAGTGGACTACGACCACAGGTAAATACACGATAGAAGTATATTTTTCTTCGTGGTCAAAATGGACGGTCATTTTCTTTCATTATACCTGGTGCCAACTGCGAAAACTATGTTTTGTAAAATTTACTAGACTTTTAAAACCGTCCAGCGCGCCTATTAATTCGATAATGTCATAATTTAATATTTAATTCAATACGAGGGACAGTCAAAATTAATTTAAATTTTTAAACAATGTCAATGTCAATGTTCTGTACATATCTGAGTGTATTATGAAATAAATAAACAATTAATTTGAAAAATTAAGTAACTCGTTATGTTTAAATACGAGTGAAACTTACTTTCTGACTGTCTTTCGTAACTTCTCTTATATTCACTGATCAATTACGTGATGTTCCAAACATTCATACGTGCGTACGTGCGAGAAGAAAGTACAAAGGTGAGAAAACGAAATACAAAGGGCAAGAAGTAGTAGCAATGCCATAAACGGTTGTCGCGACGCCGTGAAACAAACGGGGCGGTAGGAAAGGACACAAATTTCTGTTGAGAGAGAGTTGGTCGGAGACACCGACCCGAGGTCGCGCGTAAATCAAAGTCAGGGGCCATTAAATTCTAGAGTTACGATAACACGTAGGACTTTTTCCTCGCCTAGCCGCGCGCAATGCGTCTCCATTGTTACGAACAAGCAAGACAATGGACAGATATTACGAGGCAGAAGCGGGAAGCACAGAAGTGGAAGAAGAGGAGGAGAGGGAACTGGAGAACTCGAGTTCCTCGGCATCTCGCCGCGATAGCCCGCGGCTGTCCATTAGATCGAACGTGCATGATAGAGCCGGACCACGCGATTGTCGTGTCAACTTCCTGCAAAAAATGATAAATTGCTACGAACTACGAAAACTACGAAATGCTCGTTGGGATCGTCCTTTGTCGATCTCTGTTGGATTTTTCTTTTATCATTGAAAATGATTTTAGCGGGGGTAATCCAGAAAATCGGGCCTCTTCAGGTGCAACGCTGATGCAACGAAAATTAGCGACTGGTTGATTTGGGTCACGTGATTCGCGAGGGGGCGTGGAGTAGACTTGGAGTAGGTTGTGGCGTCGTCTGCTACCGAGCGATCGCGCCTGTAATTTGTTTCG
>KQ435710.1:23377-49679 GCA_001276565.1 Melipona quadrifasciata
TCTCTCTCTCTCTCTCTCTCTCTCTCTCTCTCTCTCTCTCTCTCTCTTTAAGTCGTAACGCGCAAACTTTTTCAACACGCGACAAGCACGCAACGTGCGAACTCGCGACAGAGGGAAAGAAGAAAAAAAAGAAAGAAAAGGGGAAAAACAACCGCGAGGAAAGAAACAAGGTGGAGGAGGGAACGAAAGTAGAACAGGACGAGAGAACCGGATTTTCTCACTTCCATTCGTTCGTTCGTTCGTTCGTTCGTTCGCTCTCGTTTTAATCGCTTCTCTCGTCATGCCGATTGCAGCGTGATTCAGGTCGATTTCTAGATATAGAGTACCCTTTTGACGAGGGGTGAGCAGTGAGCTGTGGTTGTGTGGTGCTGTATGGTGGTAGCGGTGCCGGTGGTGTTCGAGGTGCTCTGGATGATCAGGGTCATTGGGTACGAGGTAGTCAGGGGTGTAGTCGTCTTGACGGGTGTGGGGCGGGGGCCTCAGTGTACCTTGGACCGGGGGCAGAAGCCGCTTGTCGTAACGCGTCGACAGCAGCAGGTTGTCCAGGATCTCCTTGTCCGACTTGCCCTCCTCGAAGCTGCAACACAACGTATTGTAGCTAGCCCCGCGAAACCACCACCGGGGATTTTTCCTTTTCCTCGCTCATTCTTTTCTTTTTTTCTTTTTTTCTCCTTCATCCTTTTTCTATCGTTTCGTCGGATCTCACCCCCGGATCATCGAGCGTTCTCTCTCTCTCTCTCTCTCTTTTTTCTCTCTCTGTAGCCACCTCGAAGGTCGATCTTCGCGTATCGCTTTCACGCGACCCTCGACCTCGACCTTCGAGGTGTTCAAAGAGATCGGTTTCCCTGAGAATGCGTTTGCTGCGCGCGTTCTCTTTCGAGTATTCGTTACGGCTACACGTGTCAAAAGGGAAACTCACACGATCTACGGAAATTATTCCACGATGGTTACTCAGCTCTCTAAAACGCACTATATGTAGATAAGTATGTATATATGTACAGGGTGTCCACGCAATTTTCTCTTAAACTATAGAGAAAAATGTTTCAAACAACAGCTTACGTTGCTTCGAGACGAACGTCTTACGGTGGCCACAAATCTCTCGTCCGGGTGGTCGTGCTTCCGAGATTTCAAAGTAATCTTTGCTTCTTCCAAACAGAACTGTACATTGAATTCGTCTCGACATCAACTATGAGATCGTGAACTTAAAAATAAAGAAAAAACAAAGACCACGTTGAAATCTCCAGGAGGCATGACCAACTGTGCAAGATCCCTCCTAGAAACAACGCAAGTTTCATTTGAAACATTTTTTTTCTACGATGAATAGTTCAAGAGAAAATTGCGTGGTTGGCTTCACCCTGTAAACCATGTATACGTGAAAAGAACAGCCTCTACCTTCGAGCGATCATCGAATTATTCTGTAAGTTCGCTATTCAACGTCTGTTGCTTCGATCGTGACTACATCGCGACCACTAGGTATATCCAAACTTGTCTACACGGGCTAAACGTGTAACGATGCATTTGAACGAATCCTCGAGACGCCGGTTGAGCGTTCAGTTTCTCGTTTCTTCCGACTCTACGATCCCAAGAGCGGTCACTTGTCCGTTCACGCGCAATAAATTTTGTCCGTGGCAATAAATTTTGTCTCGAGTCAACGACAAATTTCCAGCGAGCCCACGAGCGCAGAGTGCACGCAGACGAACGCTTCGACCGGCGTCCCGGTTAATGAAGAGACAAGTTCGCGCAATATTGAAACGTCAAACAAGTATAAGAGCCTTCGAACGTGATACGAGGCGACATCAACGACGATCCTCTATGTTTCATGCAAAAAAAAAAAATTGTATCGTGTATTTCGTCGCGAGCGGGTTTCAATCTTTCCCCCGGTATTGTTCGGCCGTCATCGCTACAAAAATTGTCTTCGTCTATAATGTCGCTCCCTCGATCCTATCACAAGCAACACACTGTTCTCTACTCTCTAGTATATATCTCTTTCTCGTAGCTTCTCGATCTCGATCTCGACCAAACTTTCCGCCTGCATAAAACCGTTTCATATTTTAACGCCGCGCTATTTTTATCGCTGTGGAAGTTGCAGAAAGTGAAAGTTAAGTCGACAAAGTTTCGTTCGATCGGGAAGTTAGGAGCAGATCGACGGATCGAAGAAAGTGAATATAATAATCGTGTAATCCGTGGTAATACGTACATGTCCTCGGCACGCACGAGAGTGACAAGAGTGAGGGCAAGTGTGAGGATACAGAGGATGGTGAAGATGAGGGAGCTTGCGAGGGAGGTGAGAGACAGCGAGAGGACGGACGAGAGGCGGCCGCCACCACCCGCACACCGCCCTAGCGCCACCCAACCCATTCTATGTCATCTGAAACAGAAAGCACGTTTTCCATTATTAGTATTCCATCTGTAGCCCCCGTCGTCGAAACGAAATGTCATCCGAGGGACGTGCAAACAAAAGCGACGCGTACCAAGCCTGGAATATTTCCACGGCATTGTCCCGCAATCGTTCCAGATAAACGCGATCCACCGCTAGAAATACACCCCGCTGTAAATCATTTAGTGTAATTCACTCAGCTTCCTTTCGAACACGCTCGCTATCTGGCCGATGGGAAGGGGAACGAGCAAACAGGCGAAACGTTGAAACGAACGGTGAAAATGGTTCGTTTGCTTCGGTACGATGCACAATTTTTGAATTTTCACGTTTGATTAAGTTTTAAAGAATTACATTTACAATACAAGTAAAATATTTGAATTTAACGACGATACATACGCAAAAATACACGCGTAATTTGAGAAATTATGCAAGCAACGTCATTAAGTCCTTCAGTCCTTTCTCCAGAAACATCGCGCCTATATGATGGTTAGGAAACGAACACCGACGAATTTTCGATCGAAGACGATCGAAGTGCATACGATTGACCTTCGCCGCATGCAAGTGATCACTCGGTAGACATTTCTTTCTTTCCTCGTTGCTCGATGGAGGCTCGGTTAAAAATGTTCCTCTACGTATGCCGCTTTGCCCCAGCGACGAGCGTATTAAAAGAGGGGTGAAAGGTTATCCCTCAAAGACCTGTGTGGGTATACACGTTTGATCTACGACCTTTTGCGCGACTCGTACGTATCCGACTCACGGATAGCGTAGTCTAGCGACCCGACCAGACGATCCCTTTTAACAGAAACGTACAAATGGGGCCGAGCCACGAGTTCCAAAAGCTCGAATATCGCGGCTATAGCTCCCCGCAAGTTTCTTTCGCCTTCCTTTTACGCTGCCTTTGTTCCACTTTTCGTTCGACTGCGAGCACGAAATCAAGTGATTTCGACGGAGACTAATATCCCTCTTCCTTATCACTGAAAGTGATTCTAGCGGGGGTAACCCAGAAAATCGGGCCTCTTCAGATGCAACGAAAATTAGCGATTGGTTGATTTGGGTCACGTGATTCGCGAGGGGGCGTGGGGTAGACCTCGAGTAGGAGCGGCGTTGTCCGGTACTGAGCGATCACGCCTGTAATTTATTTTGTATCGATTCAAATGTTTGCGTATCAATAAAATTTTATGGCAAAAAAGTCGTCTTCATTTCCTAGCCAGAACAGTTACTTCTGGGCCTTTCAGTGAGACAAATCGTACTGGGGTACAAGTCGTGCAGTTTTTTTTATTCGATTGTATTTTAATTTAGTTTAAAGAAACCTCATATCACACGTATCTATATTTTGAAAATTTTACTTCACACACTTACCGCTTCACCATTATACTTCATTAACTATTTTTACCATTTTAATCATATATTTTTATCACTATTATTTTATTATATTATTATATTTTGTTAACCATTTTACCACTTTAATTACACATTTTACACCATTGGAAAAGCAACGAATCGAAATTATTAATTCCTCGAGTTTTAATTAAAATAAGACGACAATTCCAAAGATTTCCTCCCGAAGCTCTGATTGTAAAGTGTTACGAAGCTGTGAAAATTGTACTGGTCACTATACGTATAATATGTTGTTTCAATTATATTTAAAAATGCCAAGTACTTTTATCCCATCGAAGCATTAAAAATCGTCTCTGTTTACTGAGAGGAGCGAGATATCAAAAGTTCGAGTTAACGGCTTGATGGCTTGTGATACGAGTCCGTTTGTTCTAATCCCTTATTCTTTCTTATCTTCCTCACCAGCGGCTCTAAAGAGCTGTTTTCAATCTTCTCGAGGCACGAAGCGTTTCGCTTTGAGACGTAAAATTTGCAAAGACGCTCGCAAATTGCCGTGGCGCGGAGCAGCAAGACGCATTAAAGCCTTTGCAAGGAGTAAGCCGACCGTAGGGGAAACGACGTCTGATTGTGGAGTTGTCGCGAGACGACATTTATGTTCGTTTTCGCGTGACGGTACTTTTCTATGTAGGACCGTTCCGAGTAGCTTCGCGAACGCGTCGAGAACCATTTTCACTCGTTCTCTCTCTGCAACTTTCAGGGGATCTTGCCATTCGAAATTTCCTTCCGTTCTTCGAGGATTTTATTCCAATCCTTCGTTAAATATTTATCGTGTTATTGGATTGATCAAAAAGTAATTCAAAGTATTTAACACAACACAAATTTCATTTTAAATTCGTCGTTTTTAAATCTGACACGTGATTGTTCAAGCTCCTTTTGTACGATTTTTCGTCAATTTCAAAATGAAAGAAGATCAAAAATATTTTGCTGTATTACTTTTGGAAGGGAAAAAAAATTCAAGTGCAAGTTCATAAAAAATTATCTGATGACGCAGTATCAGAATTGGTTTGTTCAATTTCACTGTATGATGAAAATATCAAATCAGTTTTTTCTTTTTAAGGATAAGAATCTTTTTCCTTTTGAAAGAATAAGAATTTTTTTTTAAAGGATGAGGATAAGAATTAATATCCTTAAAAAGGATAAGAACTTTCTTGAACACGGAATCATAAAGTTGCCCGAAAGATGGCAAATAGTAATCGAACAAGTATATTTATATCGGCAAAAGTTTTTGTTTCTCGTGAAAAATTTGCTTTTCGTTTGCACAAAAACAAAAAACGTAGTTTCTATCTGCATCATTGTAACAATAGTATACAATAATTTATTAACGAATAATATGAATTAACATGTATTGCATTACATTATATTATATTATATATTGTACTAACTAATATAAATTAACAATAGTTAGATTAGAGATTTAACTCTCACAATCGTGACCGACAATTTGCAAAATTTAACTTTTTCATACGTATTTAATAAAAGAATCAAAAAAATCAAGAAGCAATGATTGGTTGAAATAATTAGGCCATGTATTCTATTTATGTAAATAATTGTAGGCCATTTATTATAATATATTATATTATATTATAATATAATATAATATAATATAATATAATATTTGATATAATACAACTGGAACACTTACTATACTAGCAAGTAATCTGGTAAAAAGGTTTTACAAGTGACCGGTTAAATCAACCGCGATCTCTGCAGAGTTAAACGTGCCGAATCGAGCGAACGTGGAATGATCAGCGATATCCTTCATTTACTCAAATCCCATTAGTATACGAGCACGGTAACAAGATTCGATTCGTCAGGGGGGGTGAAAAACGGAAACTAACTCTTTTTCCTTCTTTCAAATTGGCAATCGGTGTCTTCCAGCGCTGCGGCTTCTAATCCAATATAGCTAAATCCGTGAGAGTCAACGTTTAGACGCGATGTTGGACGTTTCGTTTCGATCGAAGCTCAGCACGGCTCAAGCAATAACACTATGATTCACACTTATTTTTTCCTTTAATTGATTTTCATTTAAATAATTGTAACCCTTTTTCTTTTTTGTTTAAAGCTGCGATCCGCGAATTTCAATCCACTTCTATTTTTGTTTTAACTGTTTGTCGTTTTAGCGAGTGAACCGTACTTGTGACGATAACTTCGAGAAGATAGCGAGTACAAAAAGTAAGTATAAAAAGCTTAAAGGCAGTGATTTTCTCTCAAGATTTTGTCTCAATCTTATCGTGACAGTTCTACGAGCGTCATTTTTATCTGAGACACTGATACAACTGTACTGCAGATCTCTGCGACTGATACAAAGAATTCTGATGATGGAACGTACTGAGAATTCAATGAACGATAGTTGAAAATGAAAATGAAAGTTCTTGTTTAATTAACCTTAACATTCTCAATTGTAACTATCGTAGTTCAATGACTGACAATTTTCACTAAGTTCCAAGGTATGAAAAGTTCGTTCAATTGACCCTAACATTCTCAACATCGCTATATACCATAACTGTCGTAGTTCAATAACATACGCGTATGGTTTCATTTCTAGAAATTATAAATAAAATAGTTTAATAATAATAAGATAATAATTTAAAAATAATAAAAATAATAATAAAATAAAAAATGTTCTTTTCAGATCATTTCAACCCAAACTGACGACGCGTTCTCGATGAACATCTGGCACTCTGGTCTTACTCTCGCCTGTTCATAAAATTTGCATAAGCATCCACAGTCCAATGACAGGGGCACGATCTAATTTCTAGCCGCGAGATATACTCTCTACGTGAGCACAATCGAAGCTATTTCTACCAAGATTCAAGCACAATGAGGGCGCCGTGCCCTATACGCATGGAGGAGTTACTACGAGTATAATACAATACACGTGAAACGCTGGGAATTACCCAGGAAACGTTGCACCGATGCAGCTGCAGCTAACTGAGTTCTCCGCTCGGTGAATTTAAGAACAGTCTTAATTAGCTTGGTGAAGTACGAACGAAACGCGAGCCGCGAGGGAGGCGAGTTTCCGTCAGGAAACTGAAAGAAAAAAAGAAGGAGAAGATAAGATGAAGCTTTGGTCTTCCAAAGTTCGTTAACCCCTTGCGCTGGCAACTGGTTCGCGGACCATAACGAGTGACCAAACCGTGTACAATAATTCGTCGCTTTCCTTTTAAACTTGGGGCTGGAATAATATCACTGGATAAAAATTACTAAAAAGTAATAAATTTATTATTTATTTTGCTGGGTTAAGTATGTATATTTAATTATACTTAAAACTGAGAAAATACTGCAATTTTGGTGCAGTCTTTGCGCTTCAGCTTGGTGAATTAGAAGGTTTTATTTTTCGCGTCCCTCAAATATAGATATAGAAATTTAGAGAATTCACAACTAAATTTCATTTAGTTTCGTTCAAAATGTTCAATACTATTGCAGTATATTACTTTTATATAAATAGTTATGATTTCTTTAAAATAATTTAATAATTTACTGTTAGAAACTCTTTTTTTTTTTACCAAATATATTTCTTCTTGCCTTGAAAATTCAAAAATAAGATCGTCATTCACACGCGGGTGGCAGCGATGTGTTAACGAACTTCCAAGCAGTCCAGAGGAGGAACGTCCAAGTTTCGTGCAACGAAGCTCGACTGGATTCGTTCGAAAAACGGGAAATTTCGTTTCGAAACGCCGAAGTAGCCGCAGGCTTGGTTCACAACGTTGAACGTGCGGTGAGGTTGAAACACGTTGAAACGGTTTAACACGACACGCTATATGCACTGTGTGCGAGTAGCTCGTCTGGTTTTCTCGCGTAGACACGATCGGCCTCTTGAAACTCGCCCCAGGCACCTCCACAAGTGCCACGTGTTTGCCGTCGTTTGCTCCTCGACCGGCTTAAACCCCGCCGGTAGCTAGGATCACGCACCGTTGCTTCGCACGTATCATCGAAAATCAACCAGTTGAACGCGTTCGCGTTCGCGTTCGTGTCTTCCGCCGATCGATAACGATATATCTAGGTATAGCACATCCTTGGTGCCTCTGATCGAGGCCAATCGAAGATCTGGACGAAGATTTCTCCTTCCGGGAGAAATTTTTTATGCGAATTTGTATTTTTCTGAAGAGAGACAAGAGGAGCAGCAGTTTTGTCTATGTTCCACGGTTTTTTCTCGATTATCGAACCAAGATAGAAATATTTTTCAAGTTTTTCTCGTTTTTTTAGGAAAATTTCGGAGGTGTGAGTAATTAAATAAATGGATACGCATGGAAGTCTATACTTTTGTAAAGAGAAAAATAGGAATTAAGATTGCTCAAAACTTTCGATATTTTATAATATTTTTTTCTTAACAGAGACTCATTTTAGAAAGTTTTATGAATAATTAATTGATGGTGAATATTTAGAAAAAAAGAAATTTGTTTCTGTCTCCATTTTACGGTTCTCACTATCGAATTAAGATGGCTCAAAACTTCCAATATTTTATAATTTCTGTTTTCCTTTTTAAGAAACTTTTGAAAGTTTGAATAATTAGTAGATATTTGTGTAAACTTGCAAAAAAAGAAAAAAAAAAACAGAATCTAAGCAGAATTTTCGTGAGTTTTTACAAAAAAATAATAGAAACTAAACGGAAACTAGTTTCATCTCTATACTACGAATTATCTAATGTTAATATAACCAATAATATATTTAAATAACATTTAAATGCAGGCATATACTAATACCTATATATATAACAATAATAAATAACAAAGTACATTATTCCAAAGTTCTCTAACTGGTAACTTGGGTTTACATTTCAAATTCAATGTTCTCAAGACCAAGAAACAAAAGACACACACCTCAAAACGGAAAAAAATTTCCTTCTTTCCACGCTTCTCTCTTACTTTCTTTGTTTTCAAAAGAAATCGTACTCGTTCGTACATATCGTCCAGTTAGATCCTGCATATTACCGCACTTTCTGTTCGACGTGCTATCCGCGATAAAACTCGTTCTCCTTAATTACGATGCCGGATGAGCTTGTCTCCGGGTTGGATTAAAAAAGAATGCGAACGCGAAAGCGGGACAAGTAAACAAGGGCAAAGGAGGGGGAGGGAGGGGAGGGGGAAATTCATTTATTCATTGGGCTTTAGTTCCCCGTTCAAACAGAAAAGTCTTTTCATAAAACTTCTTCCCCGCGGAGAAAATGCCGGCCGAGAAACGAATAAACGAGGCAACCCCCGGGGTTCGCGCAGCGCCGCGCGCTGTTTTAACCGCAACAGCAAACGTTTAAAATCGCGGCAAACATTTATTCGCGAGAGAAGAGAAAAAAAAAGAGATAGATAGATAGATAGAGAGAAGTTTCGATCTTCGTGTAATTAACACGCCGACCGTGCGGGATCCACTCGATGAAAGCCAATATTTTATCGCATTCGCGATTCACTGGCCGCGATACTCCGACAGCTTAATCATTTCTAGTTTGACCGCAAACGTTAAACTGGACTTTACGCGAGTACACCGCCGTTCACCGAGTATTTGGACAGGTTCCGTTCGAATTAAACTCGAATCGACTGGCTTGATACTTTTGTTACTTGATAATCTTGTTTATTTATTTAGAGATAACAAACTCGTCTAATAGTCGAATTTTTGATCCGTCCGAGTGCTTAAAACTACCAAAAGTCTAAAAGTTGATTAGCTATTTAATGCGACAAATGAAGAATGCATTCAATACGTTATCCTCTTTGTATCTCTAAACGAACACTGAACCAATTAGTTTGTTATTGATCATAAGATTATCATCTGTATATATGGAAAGGGCAACACGCAAAGGGTTAATACCTTCGCATCTATAGATGAAATATCTCGTCGCGCAATGTTATTTACTAGAGATATTTCATTCAACGTAACATTTACGAATAAAATACCTCGCCACGCAATATTGCTCGCTAGAGATAGTTGATCTAAAACATAAATTCTAATTTTTGCTACGTTTCCAACCCCTTTCGCGTCTATGGATGAAATATTTCGCCGCGTTTATTAAACGTATTTCATCTAACAAAAGACGGATAGAAGAGAATTCACAAGACTCCACGTTCGCGAATATTAAACGAAGGAAATACTTTACTTTTATGTAAACGAGAGATTTTACTTTTCTGATAGCTGCGAGACAATTCAAACAATGAAACTTTGTCTAAGTTATTACACAAACGATTCATAGGACGCCACTTCCGCGAATATTAAACAAAGGAGGTATTTTATTTTTACGTAAAACGGAAGATTTTGCTTTTCTGACGAATATGAAACAATTCGAAAAATGCTATTTCGTTTGAATTATTGCACAAACGATTCGTAAGACGCCGTTTCGAATATTAAACAAAGGAGATATTTTATTTTATATATACGGAAGGTTTTGCTTTTGTGAAAACTACGAAACAATTCGAAAAAGTAGCATTTCGTCTAAATTACAGACAAACGATATATATATATGTACATAGTCTGTATATATAGTCTGATGAAATATTTCGTTCTCAGGTACAATGAGGTTAAAGTTGAAGAACGTTCCCCCAGTATTAATTCTTTATCTATTGCTATAATTGAGATCAAGTACTTTGCTAAGTTTAAACTTATAAAGAAGGAATATACCTGCATTGCTCTAGTTCTATGTCTGTCTGTAATGAATGGATGATACGTCATTAAATCTATATACCTGCATAAACTTGGTACAACAACGTGGCTTATAGCGTCGCTGAAAATACATTCACACGATTGTGCTATTATTGTACAACACCGTACGGGGGTGCAACTTGGGCACTTTAACAGGGTCAATTTTCATTTCAAACCGTTTTCAACCGTTGCTCTTTTATCTATATTAATTAATTCCAATTATTGCTTTTATCGGTAGTTAGCCACTGCGCGATTACGCGAGATAAGATTAAAAGTGAAATTTTAATCAAAAAATTGCAGATTAAATTTATCTGCTGTGATTTAATTGTTCGCGGCTATTTTTCATAGTTTTTTCATGATTTAAAAAAAAAAAAACTCCGATACACGATAATAAAGCTGGCACTTTATGAAAGCCACCGGGGGAAAAAAATAGCACGATAAATCGAAGAGCGAAAAATCGCGCGAGTCAATATATATCGTTAATCAATTTGACGTGAAAATTATCTTTCGTTCGTTTTTCGAGACGTTTAATCGTTAGAAAAAAAAAAAAGAAGAACACTGATAATGCCAGTTACGCAGGAACAGCGTTTGACTTCGATAGAAAACATAATTATCGCTTCTCGATATGAAAACCATTCTTTTACTTTTGTACATAATTATTCGATACAAAACATAATTGTATCACTCCTCGATACAAAGTCGTTCTTTTACTTCTAAATTTAATTATTCAGCGTAAGGATCGTTCGAACCTAATTACTCGGTCCAAAGATCGTACGTTGACGATCGCGTCTCGGTTTATAATTTCCTCTCTGAGAGCAGCGGCGTAACAATCTGGTTACCAGGTGTAGCAACCCATTTACGACCGAAGCTGTCAGATTATCCATGCACGAGTGCATGTTAACCACGGGGCTTTTCCTCCGCCATGAATAATCCGTATCTCTATCGTTATCGCTTCGTGATCGACGCGCGGCTTCTCCCCGGCAAATCCCCGATACGCGTCGTATCGTCGAATGACATTGATAAAAAGAGAAGCCTATCTATCTACGGGTTAACGACACGTATCTCTCAAAAGCATGGCTCAACAGCTACTCGTCGACGTTCTCGAGCGAAAAAAAGTAGGAAGAAACAGAAACAGATATTTGTAAATTCTGAGATTCGGGAGGAGAGACAGCTCGGGAGAGAAGAGAGAAAGAGAGAGAGCAAAAGCAGCGCGAGTCGATGGTAAGAGTGGTCGTGGCCAGTGCTAGTCAGACCGGCAGGCGGTAGGTACGAGCAAACGCTACCAACCATACAGCTGATGTTCGTCCGATCAATACGGGGCGTTGCGGCACGAAACGCTATAGAGTATGTCACGTGGCTTAGCCCGTCCCATTCCGAGTTCCACGATTCCTTTCCACCCCACGCTTCCACCCCTATCTCGTCCCTCTTTCTTCTTCTCTGCCGATTCTTCTCCTCCTCGTTCTTCTTCTTCTTCTTCTTCTTCTTCTACTTTTCGCAGGCCAATACTCTGCTCTCCTGGTCGCGAAATCCACCGTGAAATTTTCTCTGCCGCCTTTTCTTCCTCTTTCTTTGTGTCTTATACGCATGCGCGCGCGCGAACAGCTGTCGCAAAATTTTAGATTGGTAAATCTTCTATTACGAGGAAATTTCACGTCGATTGTGAAATTTGAAAGCAAGCTCCTGTAATTAACGATTAAGAGTCTCCGAAGAGTACGCCAATATTTCCCTGAACCAAAAGATGTGTCGTTACTTGTTTCTCAATATTGTCTTCTTTGTTGATCGTTGGGCTAAGTTGCACGTGGAAGATAGAAGAACGGAAATTTGTAACGTTTTATTCAATCGTTGAGTTTTGCTACAACTATGGCGGAGGATGATATTAAATTCGATGAAATATTTGTCAATTCGAAGAAGCAAATTTTCAAACTCGAGTTCTTCGAAAACGAATAACATCTTCGGAAAGAGAAAGATCTTATTCCGGCTTATTTTTACATGTGGAACCACTTCCTGTCCGACCGTGCCATGAAACTTCTACTACTCCGAACTACCAAAACTCCCACGTAGACTATTAAAACTATTATTACGTGAATTCGAAATATTTACTTCAACGTAAATATTTTCATTCATTTATTTAACATTCACGCGACCAAAGTCACGTTGCGTAAGAGTGTCGAGTGTCTGACGATTCGATTCGATTTCGGCGCGACGTTCTGAATCCGGGAGGGGAGGCGTGGAGGAACACTTGGCGGTGGCGCCAAGTTCGCCAAGTTCGCGGATCACCGTGACCAATTACTTCGAATTTGTTTCTGTAGTCACGCGCGAGGATGTAGAACGCCGCGGATCAATATCGTTTCGCGAAAGGATCCAGAGGATGCTCCTTCGGAGAAATTACCGAAATAGGGTGGGGGGGAGAGAGACAATATCTAGCCAACGAGACAGACACCAAGACGCCGGGCGGTACTCCCACACACACGTTTCCGGCTGTGTCGCTCGATCTGGGACAGAGGCCGCGTAACATTTCGAGTAACGCAATTTCTGCGAAAGCTTTCATTCAATTCCTGTAATTACGGAACGACCAACCGGATGATATTCAAAGACCAGACGAACGAGAACATTCTCCTCTCCTCTTTCACGGCTCTCTGCGTTTATGTGTGTGTGTGTGTTTTCTTTTTTCTTTTTTCTTTTTTTTTTTTTGCTTTCCTAACGAGGCTGCGCGCAAATAACGCGTCTTCTCTCGAGCTCTCCCGAGCAAATCCCCCCCGGAGGAGACTTAAAAATACTCTTTACCTCTTTCCGTTTCTACGCGAACAAATCGGCGGAATTTGCGCTTCATTGTTCGCTTCATTGTTTTACGGTTCTCGGGCGTCGGATTAGTTTCTAATTTTCTGCACCGGTGTGTTAAATCCACGGAGCGGGGAGCGGGCAGAACATCTCACGGAGGATTAAAGTTATCGAAACAGTGTTTCAACAAATGATTCTTCGGGCTCGATAGGGGACGCGGTGTGATGCAAATTATTTTTCTGTAGATCGAGAGATTCCGTGATCAACGTTATTTGTTTTTTTTTTTAAATGCAATTTCGAATGCAGCGATATAAAGAAAAGAAAAAACAGGATTGATCTATTTATGTGGAAGAATTATTGATTAATTTTTGCAAAGCTCATGGAAGACGAGAACAACATAAACGCTCGTATTTTCACTTGTCTTTTGTATGATAAATTTCGCAAAATCGAAGCAAAAATCTATCTAAACTTCTAAATCAATAGTTTTTCGATTGATGCATTCGAAATTATATGATTCCATTGGCAGAAAAAAACTGTTGATCGGTTAACAACTTTTGTTGAAACGTATTTTTGAGAATTCCACTGTTCCCAATTAAACGATCTACATATATGGTAAATTGTCAGTTAAATGAACTGTTATTAATTACGTATACCGTCCAATTAGTTTCTAATTGCTGTCTATACAGGCTGTATATCGAGTATGCGTGTGTGATAAATTGTACTCGGTTGACCAAATTATTACCAATTACACGGATAATCACGTGATACTATCTTTGGACACCTTGGACATCGATCGACAGCTTTCTAAATTTCTAAATTTCTAAAATATCTAAATTTTGTCGAAGCTAATTTAAATTTTCTGTAGATCTAAAGCACCTGTTTAAAAATCCAGTAATAATGATATATTTCACCCGACAACTGAGTAATCGGTTGTGTAACATCACCAACGACAATGACGAGTTGTCTCGCTTCGTAATTTTAACGAGTTATCTCGCGTTGTCCCTTTTTTCAAAAACATTGAAAATATTGAGGGAAAGATGCAAAGAATCTAAATTTTATGAAAGCTAATTACTGCCACGCGTGGTATTAGTACCACGCGAGATGTCCGTCGAGAGCCAGAAACGCTATTACGATGCGAGATATCTCGTCAGCGGCATCGCGAGATTGAAATTGTGATGCGAGGTAGCTTCGTGGAATTGCAGAAGCGGCGTTACAGGACAAGATATCTCGTCCACGTGTTATTGCACAGCCGTAGACAATACGCAGTTGCGACGAGATATCTCGTCCGTGATGGCAAAATAATTAAATATCTTAATTTAGAAAACTTTCGTCTTCTCTGAATGATACCACAGCGAGGGATTGCAGCAACGAGCTGCTTCTTTTCTCCCGAAAATTTTGTTTTATGTATCATCGTCGATAACGTCACGAATGGCTTGCTCCTACCCATGGAAATGCCCTAGCGTTGTGCGCGAAATCTGTGCAAAAGATATCCTGCGAATCTTTATGACGCATCAAAGCCACGTTCGAAGAAGCGGCCTTAAGGCAGCTGCTTAACAATACTAGTTTTATCGACGACTCCCGGCCGATCCGCTTCAACACGGAATCCCCCTGTTCCGCCAGCCACGAGGAAGTCGATAACATCACGCAAAGGTGAAGGCGCTGAATTAACTAGCTAGGTTAAGGACGAGATTTCAGCTTCTCGAAAGCGGGTCGCTGCAATTTCACCGTGAACCACTAAACCAGTTATTCCGTGAATTTTTCACGTGACAAATGTGCTCGTTTTTGTTTCACCGCGCGCTCGGTCAGTTCCGTCACGATATCGTTCGGTTCAGTTCGGTTCAGGCGCACGATAAACTTCTGGTTCTGTCATGATCGAGGGGGAAACCCTCGAATATTTCCACCGAGCCGGATATTGAACCGGGGGTGGGAGGAAAACGAGTCGACTTGTTACTTGCGTTGCTAAATTCTCGGACGTGATTTCTTCGCAAGATCAGTCGTTGAAATCAGAAACTCAGCAAAAACGTACTTGATATATATATATATCTTTAGGTGCTTGGTTCGTACAGATAACCGGAATGCTTAAAATCAAAGGTCCAAGAGGGATGACATTGAACAAATATTAGTTGCGAACGAGAATGTTGTGTGTAAAACTTGTATTTTCCTCGAGTTTAATGAAATTAATCAACACGACGTAATTGACTACCAACAAATATTATTGAACAATAAATATTATTGAATTATTGGTAATTATTTCAATCATCGGACATTTCACATGGAACGATTTCGGAATGAAATTTTCACACTCTTGGCAATTTTTTTATTTTTCAATAGCTATAGTAATTTTCAACAGTCGATATAGTAATATAATACAATAATATATAGTAATATAGTAATGTGATATAATAAAATAAAATTGACTTAAGCGTTGATCCAAAATTTCAATTCTCTCAAATTCTCTTTTGGATTTTCGAATTTCCAAATCCTCGAGCTTCCAAATTCGCGATAACACGTATTCTTTGTTCGATTTACTTCACTATTTCGTTCTTCGAAGGATCGAAGGAGATTGACTTGTCTTTATTAGCTTTTAACCACTCGCGCTGGCATCTGATTGCGGACCATAACGAGTGACCAAACAGTAAACAATAATTCGTCGCTTTCTTTTTAAACTCGTCAGTAGTTATCAGTGGATATCACTGGATAGAAATTATCGAGAAGTAATAAATTTGTTACTTGTTTTGTTTAAATATGGATTATACTTAAATATATTCGAAACTGAGAAAATATTACAATTTTGGGACAAAAATTCTCAACGTGCGTGGTACGTCATTCCAGCGCAAGAAGTTAATCCTCGTCATCAATTATTGGAACAGTTGCTTTCCGAAGTTACTTTGATACGAAATAACCTATCGGCCACGAATCTATTGGCTTTTCACGTTGTCGGGCCTCGTGTTCGAGGCGCAATTTCCTTCCATGACTTCCGTTAGTTATCCCTGAGTTGTCTGGTTTCTCGGAAGAGAGACAACGAAACGGCCAATCATCGTACTTATCAGCGATCATTGTCGATTAACTCGATGAACGCACAGGATGCAGTAGAAATAGACGAACGAACCACCGATCGATTTCATCTCGCTCTCACGAAGAAAGTTTGGGATCGCAGGTGTAGCTTCCTGTGTAACTTTCCAACTTATTGGCCAATTCGGCACGAAAACTTCGAGCACCGAGTTTGGAAAGTGAGGAGAGAACCGGTAAGGAAAGAAATATCGCTCTGGATTCGAAATACGATTTTTCTTACTTTCTTCCTCGTCGCTTTTCCAACGTCGCGTGGGATTAATTAGTTACTAAGATTAGTAAAAGCGGCCATTTTTCGACTTGTCACTCCTTTAAATCCCGAATTACGTCGTCGTGGCTTTTCTCTTTTTCTTTATCACAGTATAATCTTTATCCTAGATTCTTAAAAACTGTTTTGATGTTCTTACGAAACTGATTCTAAAAATGTCCGTAAGTGTGACATTTTTTTCTATAAAAATTCCACGAAAGCAGACATTTTGTTTACGTACAAAACACACAATAAATTCAAACGGAACTTTTTCTAAGACCCTGTTAATTTCGGTCCCTGGAGTTGAAATTAGCAGCAGTTGTTACAAACTCACTTTAAATTTAAATAGTTCCCCACTATTTTGACGCCCCAGAAACGCGGCACCTCAATAAATATTAATGAACTCTAATCTAATCTGTAATCTCCTTTTTCAATTGACTTAAAGTCAGTCTTCTGTACTGTATATTAAAAATCACATTCATAGTTGAAGTACTACGTATGGAGGAACGTTTCCAGGATAAATTTTATCATTTGCTCCGAGTGATCTTTAAACGAGCAAAGCGACGAATAAAGGCGAGGATAAAAGTCCATTTCTCTCTATAGCCTGGGATTTTAAAGCAGCATGGCGAAAACACACACGATCTCAATAAATATTAATGAACGCTAATCTCCAATCTCTAATCACTGTTCGAAATTGATTTCAGATCAATCTTCCGTCAGCGTGCATGAAAAATCACGTTGTTCGTTGTTCGAACGTTCTCGTGCCGGTTTGTCATTTGTGATCCTCGAGTGTTTGCAACGAACAAAGGCGCCGGAAGTGCAATTTTCGAATAAACGCACGGCAGTCTATAGCAAATCTCGAGAATCTAGAACGCAGCCGAAGTGAATATTTCAAGTCACGTCTCTCAAGGAATGCCTCACGCGCCACGACTTTTTCGTCCCGTTCGATGGAATCTTTTTTCATTTCCTTTCACACACACACACACACCCCCCCCCCCCCCCCCCCTCGCGCGTCCTCCGACTCATCCATCCTTGTGCTAACATATGGTTAACGTCTGTCGGTGCTGGCAATCGCATTTCGCAAGCGCTAACGCGAATTTCAATTTCAACCTGGCGAGAATCAATGGACCTTCCCGTGATTTGAAAAATCTCAATCGGAGGTGTTCTCGAAGGAAGGAAATTTTGAGAAGTCAACTACCCGTCGGTAGATCAACTACCCGCGAGTCAAGTTGAAGAGACGAGGAAGGAAAGAAAAAGAGGAGAAGAGATGTTACCTTAACGTGAGATATGTGGCTGGTCGCAATGGACAAGGCAGGCTGTTGCTATTCGTTGTGCAGGTTTTTTTCTTCAACTTTCACGGACTCTCATCTTCCTGCTTACCACCTCTCGTTCGCTTTCCCGAGCAAAGGGTCCCTTCAGTGGCTCCCCCCTCGCTTTCAGCGTCGGCCGGTGAAAGCTGTCATCTAGAAACAAAAAGAGAAAAAAGAAATGTCAGATCTCTGGATGTAACACGTCGTTTAAGAAACTTCGCTCGCCTACGAATCCAACGGATTTTGTCGGATAAATCGCAGATTAATTGCAAGTAATAACTGCAAAATCAATCATAAATAATAATTGTACCTGATTGCAAAGTAATTAGTAACAATTGTAAAATTTTTTTATTTACATTTCAATTTTTTATTCATGCAGTGTCCAGGGAATGCAAGAATGGGAGGAAGCAGTAATTGAAGGAAACTTTCCACTTGTGATTCGAGTTTTGCAGATTTTAATGTCAATTAGAATGGGGAAAAAGTGTAATAGTAATTTGCAGGATGGAAGTCTGTTATTTTCGATTTTTAACTACACAGAGAACGCAGGTATTCTAAACTGATAAGAAAAGATATGAATGTTAATTCAATGTAATTTTGATGTTAACACTAGCAATGATATTTAAGTAGCAAATGTACTATTCCTGTACGAAATATTTTCGATCGAACCGTAAGAATTCAATTGAAATTGTTAACTCTATTTCTCCATATATTTATATTTTTCTAACAGATGGACATATATACGTGTAACTAACTTCATTTTGAAAATTCATTGTGTCATCTGATATCTGACTGTTCAAACTTGATTTGGGAAAAGAAAATGCGGTTAACAATTGTTTGGCGTCGGTTTCAAAATGGAAAATCGAAAAGGAACGTTTTCGTCGTATTTTGCTGTGCTTGTCTCTCCGGAAAGGGAGGAAACGCTGTGCGCGATAAAAAATAGCTTTCGGACTTTTATAATAATGTCAATAATGTTGATTTGCTAAATTTCACTATCGATGACGATATCAAATTGTGTTTGGAACTTTTCTTTTTGTCGAAATCGAAAAAAGAACGTGAAACCATAAAGTTGCCTGAAAGGTGGCAAAACAAAATGGTCAATATATCAATAAAGTTTTTGTTTCTCATGAAAAATTGAAAATCTGATATTTCAGTGTCAAAGTACTTGTATTTGATCGAAAATAGTCTTTGCCGGTATATAACACGATGTTATATTTTAAAGATTCTTCACACTCGTAAACTGATGGAAACGCGTAACGTAGGGACTGTAATAGCTGCCGCGCCATTTGTTTGATAAAATTCACATGTTGTTACTATATATGTACGAGTCGAGCGAAGTTTCAGGATAGTTCGAAGCGATAGCGTAGAATTGGTACGGTTTCAGAACACAGGCGGTGCTAAGTCGAGCCAGGTTTCTTGGAATTGCCACTGACCAGCAGCCATCGGGGTTAACGTTGCCAGCAACGTTAGTAACAACCAACGTTCAACCTTGGCCCCGTGGCCCGATTCGTGCATACTCTACCGCTGAACTATCATCCTAGCTGTCGTTACGTCTTTCTAACCTAAAGGATTATGAATAATAAGTCGACGCTTTCTCTAATCTTTCCTTTCTTCTTTTCGATCGTTCGAGAGCGTTCGGCCATTTCGAAAGATCTGTCTTCTGTTTTCTCTTCACTTTTTTTTTTTTTCGCAGACAGCTAGGGATAATTGTCTTTCGACAGAGTTCGTCGAATAATCGCTCCGTCGGACAAGCTATTTCACTGAGCCGACTCCGGTCAAACAAAAACAGGGACGCCTTTTAGTTTAGCTCTCCGGGTCGCATCGAGAGCTCCATTCAAAAAGCCAGGCAAAAAATTTGTCGAAGTTTTTTCATTATCCTAAATCTCCGAGAAGTCACTCCTCTGAGAGGGGGGACTTTGTTCGTGGCAACGAAACTTTCTTAGAACGTTGGTTCTAACAAAAAAATTCGAATTGTTACGAAATCTGACGCAAATTCGGGAAGAATCGGAGCACTCGACGTTGAATTAAAATATCGGCGTTTTTCAAGTTAAATTCCAACTTATCGATGTCTCTTGTGATTTATAGAAAGATTCTTGAGCGAAAGTTACGTTTAAAATTATACAGTACCATCTGAGAAAATACCGACAATTTTTTTGAAGATCTCGGGAAAAGAAGATAGTTTTCAGATAACATTTAGAGTTGTTGTCAAATAGCGAATTTTTGTCCTCGAGATTTCTTTCATAAAAGTAACGAAGATAGAGTGAAGATTCGCATAACTTGCACACCTAAGGCAACTTTAAAATTATGCACTGTCTGATGAAAAATTATTGTATCGGTTTTAAGGGAGTTTGAAACGTTCCCGAATTAAACAAACTACATTCAAAGCTCTAGTCCCAATATTTTAACATCGACTACATGTTGAACTGACAATTGTAACAGCATTTAAATTGCTCTGCTCTTTTAACAAATAAATTTCGCATTTTCGCCTGATGTACTTTTTTTCACAGAGCTTCTCAATTATTTACTACAACGTCCAGGCGACAATGTGAATCTTTTATCGCACATTTTCATCGAAAAGAAAAAAAGGCGACGTAGAAAGCGATTGTTTGCATCTATTCGCAAATAATAATTTATTTATTGGCCAGTTTAAACGGACGGACGTGTAAAACGCGTACTTGACACGACTACGGCATCGGCGTTGAAGCCGGCGTCGACGTCGACGTGTCACAAGCACGTGAATATTAAACGACGAACAACAGAGTCACGGAACACCGTGGCGTATTAACGTCGGCCTAACGTGCTCGCGTTGGAAATGTCGCGTGTAACAGGACCATATGCGTTTACGCCGCTAAAGAGCCTCGGAACTCGGAGCCTCATTGGCTGATCTATGGTTGACGTTCGCTCCTACCAGTTACACGTATTTTTCGCTATTTAGAATATACCTTTCAACGCGTACATTACGAACATGTAGAGAAACGTTCGTACTTCTCACTTGTATATTTGTTTGTTAATCATAATCGTCAATATATTTGTAATATGTGTATTATGAAATGAACGATCGTCCCGAAGAATTTGTATTTTTCGCCGTTTACTAATTGTAGAATATATTTTTAATATTATATATACGTTACGGCGTTCGAATAGACCTAAGATTTTCAACTTTTCACACCATATCATTAATATATACGTTATAAAATGGAAGGATTTCAATAGAGATTCGTTCTTTTCGCTATTTATCAATATGTATTATATTTTCTAGAATATATTTTTAATATTAATATCACAATTTCATCGTCGTTTCTCTTCGTTAAACAACGCCACTATATTTCATTACACTATATTATACAAACATAGACTTGTAAATGCATTGTTACAAATAAACAAGTACAATTTGTAACGGAAATATGAAGGAACAAATGACTAATTTCTCGTTTGTTCTAGTATGAAATCGAATTAATCATCTTTGTCCTGATATTGCCTGTTTCTATAAACATTATATTTTGTAATGAAACATTTGTCAATTTATATAACTACACAATGTTTTCTATTACTAGTTTCTTCTTTTTACGAGATTCTGTCATCGAAATTCTGTTAATCTACGTACACGAATTAGAAACGTTTGTGAGGGAAAGCGTCGGGCTGCCCGTTCGCTACGGAATAAGGTTAACGTGTCAGGTATAAAGTAAGTTGCACAGTTATTTCCGCGAACGACCGCACGAACACTGTGGCGTAATAAACATAAACACACGTTTATAAGTTCCCCGCAGAAAGTAATTGAAATGATTGTTACTTATAGACGGCTAGGAGTTTTTCGCTCCGCTGATATGATTTACATCCCCCTCCCCCCCTGCTGAATCACCAAACTGTATATACTATATACTTAAAAAAGTACGAATGTAGGAGAAAAGTACGAATGTAGGAGAGCATGTAACAAATAAATGATAAATAAACTATCGATTAAAACTTTTCGTTTGCTTGATCAAGCAATATCTATGAAATTGATGAAATTACTCGTCGAAGATTAAAATATTAGCGAGCTATAGCACTACCCAGAGATCAATCGACTAAAATTTTTAGTTTGATTGATTCGAAATCAGCGATTTAAAGCACAATTAATTCTCAATCGTTGACTAAGCGAAATTAATCGTCAAAAACTCGACCAAGAGCGATCTGCCGATTTTCATTTGTCAGTTATTACGTCGAATTTAAATTGAATGTATACTTTGAAGTTGCAAAATGCGAAACGTCGACGCTTTAGGGTGAAAATATTCAATCGAAATAAAGCACATTTCTGGGTCGACTCGTACGTCTGATTAACTTAGTTTGAACTCTTTCAAAATTTGTTGAACAAATATCAGTAGGAAGCTCATTAACTTGCAGAGGCTTTATCATCGTTCTGTACGTTATTCCAAAGTGTCTCGAACAAGAAGACACTAATTTCACTGCAAAAAGAATCTCAGCAGTTAATTGTAATATATAACAATAATAATAATATATAAATATATAATAGGTATATAAGAATAATTATTATTATATATAATAAAAATTCAATTCTTCGATTTAATCATTATCAAACGAAGTTGGACCGTGATCGTCAGTCGCGATTAAAGATTGCTGGAAAAATTTAATCGCCAATCGTCGATTAATTTTTCGCCTAACTCCGGTCGTGCAAAGATACTGCATCGTATCGCCGAAGCTTTCGCAAAGAAGAACGACACGTTACGAGGCTCGATGAAATTACGCGGTCGAAAGGAGAACTGTTGAGCATCGATCGAGCATGCTATTTCTGTACAAGCTGTCCCTTTTTTTCTCTCTGTAATAACGAGGATAATGCTGTAAAAAAAACTATTCGTCTAGACGTTCCGTTTCGTGTCATTGAATTTCGAAGTCGTTGTTAAACAATGCCTGAAAAATCAAAATCGTTCCCCGTTTTTCTTTTCTTTTTTTTTTTTTTTTTTTTTTTTTTTTTTTTTCTTGAATGAAATTTCGTTATCGCGCGTTGCCGATCGGCAGAAACATGCATTGGCAGAGCAACGCGTACGCACTATGCGACAGTTTTGTACCTTGGCACCGTTTCCCTCGTCGATGCACGCGCGCGCGACGTGAATATCGCGTCGCGTGAACAACCGTCACCAAAGCAAACTCGAGCATTTTCGAGTGTACTAAAGTTGAAGAATATAACGTGACTTTTTTTATCGCGCGACAACCCCCTCTGCTCCCCCGACACGCCGACCGAGGCGTGTTACTCACTTTCGCACGGAAGAAGACAATTTTGTCAGAAAGTGTGCACAAACAACGGTGATGGACTTTTCACGAAATTACACAGAGAGCATTTCGTTTCTGTGCAAACGTGTTGTTCGTGTGTTCTCTTCTCAAGAGGAAGGGGGAAAAAATGCCGCACGAACACAGGGTCGTGACTGTTACAAAAGATCGAAATTGCAAGTTCAGATTAGTTTCTTATTTAAACCCGCGTGGAAACGTTGGCAACGTTTAATTGCGTTGGAGAGGTTGCGTTTATTATTAGCCATCGTTCTAGGCACGTGTGGTACCATCCATATTGTTAATATTAATACCGATCGGTTGATCGTTACAACTTTTTAATAAACATTTACAAACCGACATTTATAACATTTCTTTCTTATTATTAATTACAGAAAATATCTGCACCGTTTTTTGGTTGGTTGAAAATGAAACAACATGTCCGTGTAAAGATGTATCTGTGGGTACTTTATATTACAAAAGAAATTATTTTATATTTCTAAACAAAAGAGATTATTTTATATTTCTAAACAAGTATAGAAACTACAATCTACTGTATTATAACTACTAATCTACTGTAAATGCTCGTGCATTTGTAATCTTCTAAAGAACTTTAATGAAAATATTTAAGAATGACTCGAGTATTGTACCATTCCTGTGACAACGTGTCTTTTTAAATTATGAAATATCGTAATTAGTACAGCTGAAATAACCTAACCTAAACCTAACCTATATCTCGTGCGAGGTTTAAAATGCTGGACACGACACCTTCTCGCAACGTTCGTACAATTGCAAAAAGGAAAAGAAAAAAATTATTTCGCGTGTTCTTCGACGCAGGCTGAAACGATAGTACCGCGGCTCGTAATGCATAGCTGCCCGCAAGCCACAGTAGATATTTGCATCGATAAAAGAAAGGGAGGGGTGGGAATAAAAAAAAGTGGGAATAATTTACCCTGACCTTGGAGTGTTACAATTTACAATCGTAATGCCCTAGAAATGCCTTAAAAAAAGAAAGAAAGAAAGGAAGAAAGAAAGAAAGAAACGTGGAAATTACACGCGGGACACGCGCGCGGGAGAAACCTTTGAAATCGTGCTTCGAACGCGAACCTCGACTTCAATCGGTTCCACCTTCGACGGAATTCTCGAGTATCGTTCGACGCGAACAGGCCCGTTACACACGGACTTTTCTTGAGTCTCTGGAAACTACCAATTAACCTCGACGTCTCTCTGTCGCATAAAGTTCTGTTCTCAATCCACTTCGGTGTCCCGGGCACGCGATTCTTACCAGTGCAAGTATCGCACGGTTAATCGATCCTGCCCAACAGTTCCAACGACAGAGACTAATTACTCTAATTACTTTATCATTAATTACCCGAGTTGTTCGAATCCGATCAAAGTGTGCAAATTAATGACAAACTAGTAATTAAAAATAATTGCATTCATTAACCGATTAGTAATTAAAAACTGCGTTTACATGAGATTGACCGATTATGAGTTTGTTATTTATTATTTATCGAAGGAGTGAATGAACAAAGGAGGGATGATATACTGTTAGACAGATTTACTATCCAAATATCTAGATTATAAATTACTTATTAGAGGAACGAGTGAGTGAATTTGATCAAAGTTTGCAAATTAATGACAAACTAATAATTAGAAATAATTGCACTTATTAATTAATTTATTACTAATTAGTAACTGTGTTCGTCCGAGATCGACAGATTATGAGTTTGTTATTATTTATAGAAGGAACGAATGAACAAAGGAGGGATTATATACTGTTACACAGATTTACTATCCAAATATCTAGATTATAAATTATGAGGAACGAGTAAGTGAACGGGAACAGCGTTCGAATTTGATCAAAGTGTGCAAATTAATGATTACGATTAATAATTAGAAACTGCAGGTATTTACCATCTTCGTGCGGGATCAACAGATTTGAATTTACTTATTAAAGGAATGAATGGACAAAGAAGGGATAATACGTTCTACTGCTCGTGTTGCTACAGAGATTTACTAAATACCTAGATTACAAGTTTCAATTACTTATTAAAGGAATGAACGAATTATGAGGGGACATATTTCACTGTGCACGCTACCACACGGATTTGCTATCAAAATATCCAGCTAAAGGTCTTTCTGTTAGTTTACGATCTCCTTAATTTGATTCATTCGCAGCCTTTAACTTCTTATCGAAGGATCTGAACGCAAAGGTCTTAGTCGAGCACACAAGAAAATAGTTCTACCAAGTTCGAACAAACGCAAACAGAAAATTTTCTATTGCATCGGTTTCTAGGGACGACATTTAATCGCGTCGTAACGTTTCAGAAATAATGTATGAAAACCAAGCAAGTGTCTTTCGAAGTATAGTACGAAGACAAGGCATACTTCGCTTAACTTCCATTTGAACGTAATTTTAATTTTAAGAGTTTAAAACTTAAATTTAAAAAATTTCAACGCATTGTTAGATTGTTATTTTTAATTTTTGACATCGCCACGAATTACCACGAATTAATTCCACGAAATTTTTGAAGATATTTGAAATTTATTTCATACAGTTGTATCAATCTCGCCATTTTTATTTGCCACGTTGGCTTAACGCTGAAATTTATTTCATTCAGTTGTATCAATCTCGCCATTTTTATTTGCCACGTTGGCTTAACGTTAATTTGGCTATCCAGCTTGAGCAAAGTATTAGAAAAATGGGAAACGTGATCTACGACATTGATCAAGCCGAATGCAAGGAGTAACTTCATCGTGAGAACGATCGCACCTGTTTGACCCTAGCTACGTAGCTTTCCCTATCTGTAAGATCCACTGACCTCCCTTCTTGACGTTGTGCACTATGCAGCAACCATACACTCGCTAGACTACTTTTTCCTTTTTCTCGCGAAAGACGTTCTATTTAGATAATTTTAGAACACGAGTTGTCTATGCACTCGGTATGCTTCAATTGCTCGACTTACCTCTATCAACTTCCGCGCACAGTTCACCTCGATCGCATGGAAGAACTTGCACCAACTTTCTCGACTACTTTCTGATCAATTACGTTCTATACAGTGGCGTTGAGCGGTCGTAATTCTTTATACGATTAGCCAAGCATGCTCGTGACTAAATCCTGCTAAAAAATGCATCGTAATCGGCAAACAACGATCGCGACATTGTATTGTCGGATGCAGGGAAGTTCTTTTTCGCACAAAACGCGTTAACTGGTATTCTAAATTTATTTTGTATTGATAATTATAT
>KQ435710.1:54007-72261 GCA_001276565.1 Melipona quadrifasciata
TCCGACCTGGTTTCAGGATTGTATCTAGTCGTCGACATTTAAAGACAGCGTTTGCACGCTTGTCCTATTGGTATTGTTAACTTCTCTCGAACAATTTGTGATCTGACTGTCTCTCTGTTTCGTATTAATTCTTTAAATCAATGTTTTTAATTAAACCAATGAGATAATTATTGAGTGAAATTGAACGAAAACCAAAGCAAGAAACAAAATAAATACTTCGTAAATATTTTCATCGCCCTTGTCGGCTTTTAAATTTTTTCCACAATCTTCGACGACACGTTCTTACGTAAGAGATATACCGAGCAGAGATAGGAAACACTCGGCGCGGGATACTTTCGATTCCGAAATTCACCAACTTTTATTACCAGTCGATTTTACGACGTCGTTACATCGTCCCCGGCCGCTATAACGCCTCTATGTATACCAAGCTTAATGACAGAAGAAACGAAAGGCGAAACTTTGATATCGTGTGCGAGTGCGAATTCAGTGCGATAGAGAGGAAGTAAGAACAGGAAGGGAAACGGGGCTAATAACCCACTTGAAGAAGCCCTAGCCTCCTATTTTATGCTTGTTTGAAAATGACTATCCCGTTAAAAAGCAGACATCACGAGACGACACTATTAGCCAGAGACCACGTTCCATTATCCACATAATTGTCTACGTAGTTTTCTGCTCTCTCTTCCTCTCACTCTCTTTCGCCCCGCGTCTTAAATCTTATATCGTATTTCTGTAAACTAGGGCAATTACATGTATGCGCCAGCACGCACATCGCATACGCGTATAATATGTATAGCATCTTCGCTTTATTGCAAACATTGTGCAAACGAAGCTCGGAACGGCCGTTATCTAACCGTTCCGTTTGTTCCGAGCTGAAATTTTCCGAATTGGCGGAGTTTCACTCGGCGTTAAGCGGGTGCAAACAAAAAAGAGCTTACTCCGAAATTTAACTATCTGTACATTTGTGGTCCGAGAATACATTTCTATACATTTATTTCTTAATTGCTGGGACTTTCCAGTCTCTGTCTCGTGTGATAACTGCGAGCTGAATGAAATGAAATTTGGGCTGGAAGTAACGAATTGAAATTAAAAGGAAAATTGAATTAAATGAAATTTGGAATGATCGACTCTATCGTCTGTGTCGTGAAAAATTCGATCTGAGAATATATTTCGTTTATTTCGGAACGTTACAAATACTTTCAGGTCTCTGTCTCGTGTGGCAACTGCAAGCTGAATTGAACGAAATTTCTGTTGAAAGAAATGGAAAAATTGAAAATTGAAGATTGAAAAAAACTGAATTAAATAAAATCTGGAATGGTCATATCCTCGTCACACGTCTGTATTACTCTACACTGGGAATATTGAATAAAAAGAAAGAAGGAACGTGTCGCAAAGATATTCCAATTGATCCTGTCGAAGCTTTCGAAGAAATGCTTCTGAAAAACCCAACACATCCAAATGCGAAAATACTGAACCGATGCGATTGAAGCGCACGTGAAACTCTATATCGAAATCCGCGGTTCTTTACTGGTACACCTGTACGCAAATTTCAACTTAATCCTTTATCGTTTCAAACGATTTTGTCTTTATCACTTTTTATACTAAATTATACTCGTTCATCTGAGTGGAGTATTATCAATCTTATAATAAATACAAAATCCCTGTGTAAGTGGACGTAAATCGCTTCAGCTCGTTTAAAGCTCACTCAAGATGGACGTAACGTATTTTTATTACTCGTTTGACGATAAAGCATTTAAGAATTATGGTTTTACAACGATCCGATAACAACAGATTTTCGTGCTTTCCGAGCAGAAATCTTTCGTTATTGTCGTCGTACGTTATAAATTTTAAATCATTTTGAGACATGTAGTTTCAAATATGCGAACATATATTTAATAAAAAATTAGCACACGACACGATTAGTCAGCTTGAAACGACGATAAATCGACGAGTCTTCAAAAATTAAAATTTACGAATAATTTGCGAAATACGTGTACACCTCAAAATATCAATTTCGTATCGAATTTCACCAACATGGTCGCGATAATCGGATTTCGCTGCAATACTATCAAACGTTTCCAAACGTGACACACGTAAAAGATTTCCACAAACGTTCGAATACTCTGGGTGAACCACCGTTGCTAGATAAAATTCGACCAACCGAACGCATATACGTAACATAACGTCAACTCACATTTTCTTCACTATCATCGACATCGAGTGTCTTCGAGCTCGTTTCAAGATTACGCGTAATACGACCGTAACAAACGAAAACGAACGTTCGCGCCACCGTTTTGTAATCGCGTGATCAAACGTGACAACGTCGCGCTTATCGCCGGACGTCTCTGATTAATTTTTTAATTAAACGTGCAGGAGGCATTCGTCAATTTTTCGGTAACAGCGTCACGCTGTTTGTTTCGCTCCGTTTTTAATCGGAAGAATGGACTTTCACACACTCGAGAGATACCGCCGTTGTACCCAATTAATGGTGCAATTGGTAACCAAAGCGATAGTATTATTATACCAAGCGTATTATAATTCTGATTATAGTCCCAAGCGTGTTCCCGTTCACCTGCAAAACATCGATTAACGCGCAACCTGCAAGCGAATTGCACGAAAGATGGTTGGACCGTCAGAAATTCCAACCGCTGAAACCAAGATGGTTAAATCGTCGATTAATTAATAAATTATAACAGGAACGTTGAAAAATTTCTACGACGCTTTACAAAACGTTCTCGATTATTTTTGCGCGCCTTGTGCGAGTAACTTTGAACTTAATTTCAAAAGTGATTATTACGTTTATATTTGACAATGTTATCTGATGAAAAACTACCACTTTTCCCGGTAGAAAAAGATTATTTCCAAATAATTCTCATTTTGTACTCGTGTTTTGAAATATCTTTCACGTAATAAATTTAGGAAGGGACAACAAAAGAAATTAAATAACTATACATTAAATACCTATTTTAAATAGAGAAGAACGCGGTGTCTTCAAATTTTGTTTCCAAATCACTCAAGATCACCGAATCAACGTGAACCAGTGTTTCCAGAAACATTTTCCCTTAGTTTCTCCCCCGGTGAAAGAAGGCCACCATGGCAGAAATAACAATTCCATCGCGACGAAAACTATAACGCGTTTCCGCAACATCGTTTCGTCGTTTTACGAGCAACGACGTGTACCTTTTAACGAGATATTTAACGAGATACAATATTTGGACGATTTACCTCGTCCCGGTTGAGGCCAGCGCGCCGCCTTCCCTCCCCCCAGAAAATCTCGCTACGCGATAACGTTGAAATTTGCAGTTATTATAAGTGAACGAAATGCATATTAAATCGGCAGCCTTGACCCAGAGAACAGTATTTTCGTGATTTAGCCGAGTGTCCTTCGTACATTCCTAAAATAACCCGACAACACAGAGACCCGCGCCGATCCCAACCAACACTTGGCACGAGCGTACCGGCTATTTGATAATTAAACGAAATAAACGGCACTGACTCTCCACCGGAATTCTAATTCTCCATCGTCGCCCGATTGTTTACATAAATTGGTATTTTTGAACAGCCTCGAATCGAAACGGGAGGATCAGTCATCGCGTTTGACGGGCAACCGATCCATCGTTTACGAGGCTTCGGCAATTTTGCTTTTACGATTGGCAAATACCTATTGCCAAGTGCCGCGTGTAGCAGTGTCTGTTCACCTAACGAGTTAAACGTCGAGGAAATATTTGCAGGAAATATTTCTCCATCGCGTATATGTGAAATAAACAGGTTGCCAGTTGAGAAAAATGCTAAAAAGTACGTGTTGTGAAATTTTGTGCTACGTCGAGTTGCCGAGCAGTCTGGAAATAATCTGAAAACTGTCCTTTTAGGGTAGGACGCAAAGTGTTCTTTTTGATATATTTTAGGTAATGACACGGATCATTGATCACAGAATTAAATTAATATTTTACCATCTACTATACTTCTCTCTCACTATCTCCAGTCTATCGGATTCTTCGCTCATTCGAGTATTTCGTATCAAAACATCTCGTTTTAGCTGCTGAACGTGCATTTCACTTCATTTACGCGAATTTCAACGTCAACTTCGAAACTCGAGTAATCGATGGTCATCGAAAATAAAGATGACGCGTTTGTTTGTTTGTTTGTTTTTGTGAAGCTTTGAAGTCCAACAGCTGCGAAGTATTTCTCTAATGTCCTCTCGCGCAAGCACGTTCGACGCTGTAGGGGACGCAACCCAGGCAGCGTCATAAATATTCTCACGACGTGGACCCAGGATGCAGTATCGGCAGGGCCACGAGGTAATTGTCAAAAAAACCTCTCATGGGCCTGACCATACACACTGCAAGAAAACAGACGCTTTCCGATGAGAGGTCAGGGTATAAAAGGGCTGACTCCAGGGCCTCAGTTTATTATTAAGTGATCCACGTCTTGTGAGTCCTCCCGCGTGTCGCCTACTTCGCTCTCGCGATAAGCGGATAGTAGAAACAATTATGTTATATCATGTTAGCAATGATAGCAGAAACATTGTCTTTGTACATATTCCACGCATCTCTGTACATATTTGATTAGTGTAAATAAAAGGCGCTGAAAACACCAAAGACGCGATTAATGGATAGATGAATCGATGGATGAAAGAAACGAACAAGCTAAAAATTACCAGACCGGGATAAGATCGTCAGATTGATCGGCAGATTTCGACAGATTGGAAATGAATGGAGCGGCGAGTAGTGGAGCCCGAATTGAAACGGAAAGACCGGGACTGACGTTTTTCGGCTCGGTTAGTGACACGTGTGCGTAATAATTGAGCGGCCTCACCGGCGTCCGGTATTGATCGATAGAGCACTCAAAAATCTAGATTAAAACCCGTCGATAAACGATCGTTAAGTGCGCGTCTCTTTATCTCCTCTGCAACGCAGAATCTATTAATATCGGACGAAAAATCGATTCGTGATAAGCCGATCGGCGAACGACTCAAGAGGACAATCTCAGATTAATTTCGTAATTGCGCCATAGATCTATTAACGCCACTGATTTCTACTATAAAAACCGACCATCCCGGTTGTGAAATCCACACAACACGCTCTGTCATCGTTGAAAGTGGAACTAACTTTCAACATGCACAAGTTGATCGTTCTTCTCGCCCTCGTCGCCCTAGCGGCTGGTAAGTTTTTGAACATTTCCGCGAGAGTTACGATCGCGCATTGTCGGCTATAAATATTAAGATTACTCGCCGCGTTCGATGCGAAACTTTAACAAATTTTTTTACTCCACTTGGTACTTCGGAACGGAAGATAGAAGCAGCAGGCAGCCGTTATTGTCAAATCTTGCGTAATAATTTACAAAGTGTTGGTGTAACATTAGTAAAGTGCAAACAAGCGCGATAAGCTGCAAATTCTACAGAGATAAAGAGACTTTCCTCATCGTGTAACTTTGTAACATCACATCACGAACGACACGAAAACGACAGAAAATAAGAATATTTGCAAACAAAATCTCGCGTCCCTGTCTTTCAGGAATCCCCGTAAACCAGACAGTGCATGACCTGGTCCAGCGAATGGACGGTCGCATCGTAGGTGGCGAAGAAACCACCATCTACGCAGCACCGTATCAAGTGAGCTTGCGAGTGTCTGGCCAGCACGTCTGCGGGGGTAGCATAATCGCCAAGAACTGGATCGTAACCGCCGCACATTGTGCCACGTATTCCACCAACAAATACCAAGTGCATGCAGGCTCGACCAACGTCAACAGCGGCGGTTCGCTGCACCACGTTCAACAAATAATCAAGCACGAATCCTACGGAGGCAGGAACATCCCGGTGAACGACATCGCTCTGTTTCGTCTGGCGCAGCCGTTGCAACTGGACAACTCCAGAAAAGCAGTGCCACTGAATCAGGCAGGTGTTTCGTCGCTCGTTGGCAAACACGGATTGGTCACCGGCTGGGGTGTCACCCACCAGTCGGGTTCGGGCATACCTCAAGTCCTTCGCAAGGTTTCGGTTCCTATAATTTCGATGGAATCGTGCCGGACGGCCTATAAGAGCCTCGGTCGCATTCCTGACGGAGAAATTTGCGCCGGGTTTTCGCAGGGGGGCAAAGACTCCTGCCAGGGTGACTCTGGTGGTCCCTTCGTTGTCGACGGCAAACTCGTAGGAATCGTCTCCTGGGGAAAGGGATGCGCGACTCCGCATTATCCAGGGGTTTACACCGAGGTCGCCCACTATCGCCAATGGATCAAACAGCACAGCGGTGTCTAATTTCGCGAGCAACCGAGCTTTCTCAGCCTGACAACGACTCTAATTTATTCCTCACCTATACTCGACGCACTATTGCATTGATAACGCACGGATTGCATTGATAACGCGTCTCTGTAAAGTTTTCAGGGATTATACCTTTACGCGCTAATTTAAGGGACAAAATGAGAACAGACTCGCGTGAAACTTCCCTCAAACTTTGCTTTAATTGACACAACGATTGTACAGAAAATAAATACGCTTTGCCGTACGTTTACCAAAGTTTTGTCCATTTTTGTTGAAGAAACATTTGAACATTCGCCCGAACGAAACTTCTCAAAATTTCATTCTCTCGCGAGTAACAAATGAAACTTTCTCGCTTCTCGAGAAGGTAAGAACAATAAAATCGAGTAAGTTACGGTCAATCGGCGGTGACGGTGAAACTAAGGATAATACGTCGATTTATTTGCACGGGAAGATACTCTCGAATCTAAAAGCTTCGAAGTATTTCTCTGTATATCCCTTTCACGGGAATCATGGAGGCTAATACTCCTGGGCCAAAGTGGGAACTAAAAGCGGTGGTAAATGGGGTCGGTCAGTCTTCGATACCGTTATACGCAGCAGCCTTCTCCCTCCCGCACCCTCCCCCACTCTTTCGCTCTTCCCACCCTCTGACGTCACACAGGGTAGACAGAGATTCAAGCTCGCTACCATCCCCCCCATTGGCTTTCATTTCGGGTCAACCGAGGTCGCGCCGTAATACCGCGTTCGGCTTTTACTTCCTTTTCCTCTTCTCTTACCTTCGAGAAACACCGCTGACCAGACCTTTCTTTCGTCTCCCTTTGGATCCGATCCCTCCATTCTTCCGTTCGCAATCTCACGTATAGCATGACTCTGGTAATCATGGCTGACATGGCTGACAACTGACAACGAAACGCGATTCTACACGTAAGAAATGAAAATCTGCACGACTTATACCCCAGTACGATTTCACAGAAGCAACTGTTCTGACTAGGAAATGAAGACGACTTTTAATACGCCATAAAATTTTATCGATATGCAGACATTTGAATCGATACAAAACCAATTACAGGCAACGCCACTCCTACTCGAGGTCTACGCCACGCCCCCTCGCGAATCACGTGACCCAAATCAACCAATCGCTAATTTTCGCTGCATCAGCGTTGCACTGAAGAGGCCCGATTTTCTGGATTACCCCCGCTTGAAAAAATCTGGCTTGAGAATTCATCTGATATACTTTAACTTGGTCTATCAGGGAAGATAAATCGAAGATGACTCCAGGAACAAACGTTTCAACGAAAACAATTTTATTTTACATTCTTTGCATTTATTAACATACACAACCAGCTAACAAGTTTGTTATTACGTAGCAAATTTTCAAATTCCATTCTACCGAAGACGAAAAGTAAGAAAATGTTTCGTTCAATTTACCATTTTCTGCGTTACCATTATCGGAAACGTGTCCATGTGACAATCGCGCTGCCTCGCAATTTTTTTTTCGCCACCAATGAAATTTTTATTTCTCAAGTTTCGTTAGCACTAGAAATTTTCGTCTCCGGGCGGCGCTAATTTTATTCGCGTCCCGATTGCAAACGAGCGCGCGTTCGACAAGTGGAAACGGGATCCAACTCTGTCTTTGATAGGCCGGAAACTCGGTAGAATGGCCTGGCTCGTCACTGGCAAGCCTCTGACAGCTTTCGATAAAACTTTTCTCACAATCGGGGCAAACGCTACGGGGGAGAAATCCGTGCCTTACCCCCGTTGATTGTTGCTCCAGCGTATTTTCTATACAAGCGCTCTCCTAACGGCGGCTGGCTTAACTTTTAAACGAGCAGCTTTAAAAACCCGATACAAACTTCCCCCGTTAATCCTCCGGAAATTCTATTCATCCCGTCGTTTCACGTGCCGCGGTACGCGTAATAGCTGTGAAAAGAAGCGATACGCTTGTCAGAAAACCTAACTCGGGTCATTCTCCTTCTTCGTAGGAACGACACACATATTACACATGTACCCGGTGTCTCAATTCGTTTCAATTCATCTCCGCGCAATTAATACATCTCCTCGATTATTGTTCATTGTTCGAAACAAAAACAAAAAGAAAAAAAAAAAATGTTCGAAACAACGATAACCATCGAATTTTTCTAGATTAGCTTTAGGTCAATCTCCACTTTCTTTTAAATGGAGTCATATATTTTCTTCATATATGAAAAATGTATGTATGTACGTTGAATATCGGGAGATATTTTAAAACTTAATTTTATAAAACTCTCTTTGCACAAAAAGCGAGAATAACGTGACATTTGCGTTACAAAATTAATTACATCACAAAGTTGAAACATCTCCTCGAAACGGGACAAGTTTTGTTTGAAATATTTTCTCGAATAACGAATGGCAATCTACTGTTATTTATAAGTATCGAAATATATTATAAATATCGCGCCAAGTGCAACAATTAATCTCGATTACCAGGAGCGAGAATCGCGCACACGCGCAGGAATTAATGTTTGGAATTGGTAGGAAAAAGTTGATCAAAGTTGGCCAGCAAAGTGTTTCGAGAACACGTTACACGATACGATCGCGATCTTCTTTGACTTCGACTCTCCATTTCGTTCGCGAGAAGCGGACAAACGTCAGGCCGAGTGTTGGAAAACACTTTCTTCAGCGAAACACAGGCAGTTTATTTTTAACTGAATTGCCTGCTTCAAAGAATCTCGTGTACGTAGAATTTCTGAATAGCTGACGAAGTATAACTCACGGCTTTACGACGAGCAATGCACAGGAGACAACAGTATCGCTCGAGATTAATTCAAACATTTATACGCTGAATCAACGTTTCGAGGTTGACGAGAAGAAAATTCTACCGACGAATGAGACGAAATAATGATCAGTACGGTACAACGGTTGTACACTCGCTCAAATGTTGTTTGTTCGAAACTGTAATTGCAATAGCTATAGGGGCGGCTATTATTACTGTCGAGCGACGAGGAAGCGACTTTTATTTTTCATTTTTAGCCGCTAGCGTGTGCTCCGCGCTCCGTTCGTTACGACGAAAACGTATCGCTCGATCAACTTAAATTTGCTTCTCATCGTCGACACAGATTGAAAAATCAGAAAGGTGATTCGTTCAAAAGTTAAAATGGAAAAAAAGAAAGTACGCACGAGAGAGTTTGGGAATTGAAATTTCGTACCGAGGAGAAAGAATTTGGGACGCTCGCAACACAATGTTGCTGACAATAACTAACAATTCGCTTCTTCTCGATGAACGATCGTTGCGATCTAACAGTCTACGCCACGGAACGACTCGTTTCTTGGAATAGAATCCAATCGTCTTTCTATCTGCCTAAATATTTAGTATTTCGAGACGAGATCGGCACAAAAGCCGATGCAGTTATTCGCAGTAGTATCTTCTTTTCACGAAAAAGGAAGAAAAAGAAAGAAAGAAAAATGAACGTGCCCTCCGTGTGATATGACAAAATATTTAAAATGATGTTTCTCGACCAAGTAAACCACTACAACTACCATAATTTTCTAATAATAGAAATCTTATAAATTTGTAACAGTGATTTTTAACAAAATGCACGCATTGAAGCTCGTGGCCCTTTATCGCAGTAGAAATTTCTTCCTGGCCGGTGCATCTTAATTTCTCCGCTGCGCATTTTTTTACTTTAGTCGCCGGTAGCTCCGCATAATTTACGTTAACGTAAAATGCTAAACTGGAACTCTTTGAGAGGAAAGTCTGGAAAAATGAGGCATTAGGAGCGAGTGAACTAACCTCGATACTCGGCAAACCGAGTAATTCGCTGTCTAAAATAGTCCAGCGCTATAATAAATAGACGGTATTTGCAAATGCAAATATGCAACGATATTCATGCAAATTACGCAAACTGCTGTTTTTCACGAACGCGATTAATAGATTGTTCCATCTACGAGTACAACGATTAAACTATTATATAATAATATTATAATAAATAACATTATGCTATACAATTATGATATAAATTATCTAAATTCGATCTGATAAAAGTCCGTCCATTTTCTGCACGACTAATTCAATTATCTTTCGTTCCCAATGTCGCAAATAAATCAATAAAATGCAGGTATCCCCAGAAGGGTTCGGAATGCTCTTGTCAATGTTAGCGATCTTCGTCTGACAAGCTAGTCGTGCATCCGTCGGGAAATTGCGGACGCAGACAGCAACATCGTCCAATTAATTTCGTAATTAATGGAAAACGAACTCACCAATCAAAGTTCTCCAAACGGTGGCTTTAGACGCGGAATTATCTCGTAATTTTTTTAAAACGAACGTCTGTGGAAATTTTAATTACCGCCCGAGTTTCGATGATTACGATTTGACTGACGAAAAGTAACAAATCGCGAAGCGAAGAGCGTAAACGACATGAACATCAGGTGCGTGATTTTGTAATTGTATCACTGAAAGTGATTTTAGTGGGCGTAACTCAGAAAGTCGGGCCTCTTCAGGTGCAACGCTGATGCAACGAAAATTAGCGATTGGTTGATTTGGGTCGCGTGATTCGCGAGAGGGCGTGGCGTAGACCTCGAGTAGGAGTGGCGTTGCCTGTATTTCGTTTTGTACCGATTCAAATGCCTGCATATCGATAAAATTTTATGGCAAAAAAGTCTTCATTTTCTAGAAATCAGAACAGTTACTTCTGAGCCTTTCAGCGAGACGAATCGTACTGGAGTACAAGTCGTGCAGTTTTTGTAGGGTAAAAATTATATCGCTTGAATCGCACTACGATCGAAATGCACCTGGTCGAGAGCTTCCGAGAAAGGAAGTTTAAAATATTCGCTACTCGAGGAAACTAATCGAGTCTCGTAATGCTATTGAAAGGATGAAGCAAGTGAAGAACACAGCGAGATTACGCTCCGGCCTAATACGCCAGAGGACATTTATTATTTATACATCACTTGCAGAGTCTGATCCCCTCGGATGGAAAAGCGACGTCGTGAAAAATGTAAAAATGTCAGCGAGCTTACTGCGAAACGGAGAGAGAGAGAGAGAGAAAGCATATTTTCACGATCGTCTCCGACGTGAAATACTGGTACCATCTTCGTCCTCGGGACGGGGATTACGCAGAAAAGCGGCGGATGCATTTGTCAAAATCCAAATCGAAATTCCGGTATGGATAAAAACGCGTTGAAAAACGTGCAAACCGCGAGCTTTTTGACATTCTTACGGGCCTGAATAACGACGACGTTGTTATTTCGCTGTTTAATTTTTAATGAGCCAGCATTCGTGCAGATTACTGAGTTCCGTGTGCCCGCTCGCTGCGTCCGAACAACTCCAAATTATACATTCTAATTAAATTTCACCCTGTATTTAAATTACATTCTAATTAAGGATAAATCCTCGGGGGAATGGAAACTTAAGGAAACGAGGAATTAGGTAACGATGTCACGATTTCCCATTGCGGGAAAAAGAAGTGATTCGAAACGAAAGAAGTAGCCACCTCGACGAAAGTTTAAGCTGTGTTCGACTTAGGAAACCTTCGCGATACTACGCGCTTCAACTACCACCACGCGCAATGCTCACCACTATGGTTAAAATATCCTCCACTTTGTGGAATTCCTAAATCCCATACGTCGCGCGTCAACGTGTCCACTGTGTGTCGAATCGTTATAGTTTCATCTTTCGATTATATTATACAGGGTGATTCATACTTGAAATAACTTTTAAGTTGTGCGTCTAGTGAAAAATTGTTCAACGCCAAAGTTTTATGGTTTCAAGAGCGGTAAAATATGGCGTATCGATTTTTCGTGCGTGTCGAGGGGTTTTCAAATTTCCAAGGTCACCTTTATTTTCCTTTTTAATTCGACTATGTATTTTTTGTTTCGAAACAAATTGTGGTAAAATATCTTCTTAACCGTCAGATGTTGTGACTTGATACTTTTTTACCTGCAATTGTTACTTTGTTACTTGGTCCAATTAAAAAAGAAAAAAAGTAAGAATAATTTTGAAACTCGCGGAAAATTGACAGAATCTTAGAACCATACCTAACTTTGGTATTAAACAATTTTTCATTAGACTAGACATAATTTAAATGTTATTTCAAGTTTGCACTCTGTGAATCGCCCTGTATATAGCATATATACATCGAATATCAGAAACGAACGCAGTACCATGAATACCATGAAGATGAAATATTAAATTCGCCTGATTTTCCTTCGACGAATACTCCGTGCATACGATATATTGTATTAAAGACGCCTCGAAAGAGTTACTCCTTCTCCGCACGTTCCAATTCTCCACTATCGATTGAACTATATCGACCCCCCTCCATATTCATCAACGATTCTACGATACTTGCGTGGAAGAGAGAGGTTCGAAGCTGATGCAGAAACGAAAACGAACAAGGAACATAACGTGTATAATTTATCGACTCGTGAAACTTCACGCGTCGATCAAATCTGTCTGAGCTTTGAACGGACCTTAAATTTCCTTTTTCCCTTTTTTTGTTTTTTTTTTTTTTTTCGTCACCGTTTTTTTGCGTCACCGTCGAGCGGATCGCGCTTTTCCAAGTTCAAAGGGAATGCAAAAGAACTTTTATCGCGTAATTTGCGCGCAATTTTTTCTTCCTCGATTTTCTCGATTAAAAAGAGACGCGAGAGGTTAATTAAAAAAAATTAATTAAAAGTATAACCGAGATCAGGAACGAGTTAAGATTACTCGAGTCGGCATGAATGCATAAATAAAGACGGATAACCTTTGTCCCCACTTGAACGAACGAGTCCAAGCGTTTCGGACTGGTAAGATCTATCAGATCTTTCGAACGGAGAAGCGAAGGGGGAGAATCGGAATCGAGACGAAAAGACCGAGATGACACCTAGACGACCACTAGTCCGTGTCATAATTGAGCGGCCTCGCCGTCGAAATCGATCGATAGCTGTCTCTCGAAGAAAGAAAAAAAGAAGAAAAGATTAAATCTCATCGATAAATAGTTTTATCTCCTTTGCAACGCAAAGCCTGCTAACATAATCGAGCGAAAAAAATTAATTCGCGAGATAAGCTCCGTCGGACGAGTCGAGAGAACGATCTCAGATTGATTTCGCGATATTTTATTAACAACAATAGATTTTTGCTATAAAAACGGACGGATGGATCACGCAATCACAGTCTGTCGTCCACTGATGAAAGTGAAAGTAACTTTCAGGATGCATAAATTGATCGTGCTTCTCGCTCTCGTCGCTTTCGCGGCTGGTAAGTTTTTTTTAAATAAATACTCCTGTGGAAATGCTTGTTGCATCTACGTGAAAAAATGTCGTTTCCTACGTGTGTTTCCAAATTAATAGTCGTAATTGTGTGTTTTCTGTATATTTTCGATTATTGATACGGTTTATTTTATTTGGTAAAGATTTGCTAGGTTACTGTGTTTATTGACACGTTCTGTAGACTTTTAAGCCATTTGGAATTTTCATTATAAAACAAATGAATTGTTACAATTTCAAAGTCGTGTATTGATAACATCTTAATAATAGCGAGACGATCATTTTTTCCGACTGTCTGTTAAGATCAACTCAATTCGGTAAGAAGACGCTGTGAAATTTGTTAAATCAAAATAATGTTAAAGTGAATGTTACTTATTAGTACTTTATTACTTTAGTAATTTATATAATAAAACAGCAAGAAGCTATCCCAAATAGCAAAGAGATTCTTCCTTTGTAATTTTTTACAAAGTTAATCGAACACGAAAGTGTACAAAATATATTGCACTTTTATAAAAAATCACGGAGGAGAAATCTCCACGACACAGAGAAAATTTTACGACAGGAAGCAACGTTTCAAACTGTACCGAAAGAATAAACTAGTACCTCTGTGTTTCAGGGAGCCCCATAAACCAGACGGAGGACTTGGTAAGCCAGACGAAGGACTTGGTAAGCCAGGCGGAGGACTTCATAAACGAGACAGAGGTCAGTCTTTCAGACGAAGACGAAGATGAAGAAGACGAGTCAGTTATGAGCGAGATGGAGAACCTCGCAAACGAAACGGTGTACTACGAGATCGAGCGAATGGACGGTCGCATCGTAGGCGGGGAAACAACCACCATCTACGCGGCACCGTACCAAGTGAGCCTGCAAGAGAACGGCCGCCACTTTTGCGGGGGTAGCATAATCTCTAAGAACTGGGTCCTAACCGCTGGACACTGCGCCACGCGCGCCGCCAGCACATACCGGATACGCGCAGGTTCGACCACCGTGCACAGCGGTGGTTCGCTGCATCGAGTTAAGAAAGTGATCAGGCACAAATCCTACTCGAGGCCCAAGGGTATACCCGTGAACGACATCGCGCTGCTTCATATCGAGGGCTCGTTCAAGCTCGACAAATCGAGGAAACCGGTGCCACTGTTCAGCGGAAGTGTCGCGTCCCTCAAGGGCAAACACGCACTGGTCACCGGTTGGGGTACTACGAAATCGGGCCTCCCGGAAAAACTCCACAAAGTTTCGGTTCCCATGGTCTCGACAAGCTCGTGCAAGAAATCTTACCACGACTACGGTGGGATACCTAAGGGAGAAATTTGCGCGGGAGTTGCAAAGGGGGGCAAAGACTCGTGCCAGGGTGACTCCGGTGGTCCGTTGGTGGTCGATGGCAAACTCGTAGGAATCGTCTCCTGGGGAAAGGGATGCGGGACTCCGCATTATCCAGGGGTTTACACCAACGTCTCCTACTACCGTAAATGGATCAAACGCCACAGCGGAGTCTAATTTCCTCGCCTATTGAGAGGACGCTCGGCGAAAGTACGACGATTGTATTGACAATGAAAGCGAATCTGATCGCGGCTCTATGAAACAGAACTACGTGTAGATATGTGCTAATTTGGGAATAAATGGAACAGATTCAAGCAAAAAACTTGCCTTCTCTCATTTCCTTCAGACTTCCTGCGTTTCTATTAAGTATTATAGTACTAAATTAATGTAATCCTGCGTTTCGCTAAACGTAACCCTTCAAATCGCGATTGTACACAAGATAAAAACTGCACGACTTGTATCCCAGTACGATCCGTCTCACTGAAAGGCTCAGAAGTAACTGTTCTGACTAGGAAATGAAGACGACCCTTTTGCCATAAAATTTTATCGATACGCAAACATTCGAATCGATACAAAACAAATTACAGGCGCGATCGCTCAGTACCAGATAACGCCACTCCTACTCGTGGTCTACGCCACGCCCTCTCGCGAATCACTAGACCCAAATCAACCAATCGCTAATTTTCGTTGCATCAGCGTTGCACCTGAAGAGGGCCGATTTTCTGAGTTACCTCCACTAAAATCACTTTCAGTGATGATATGTTTTTCTATGGTTGTTGAAACGGTTGCCTAGTTTTATTCGAGCTAAATAGGTATTTGAATATTCAGCGTGAAAAATATTTTTGAATATATTATTGCGTATGTGTTTTAGACGAAACTTCTTAAAATCTTGTTTTCTTAGAAGTTCGTTTCCAAGAAAAATAAGAAATAAAGCCTTTAAAAACTTGTTTTTGAAAAGTAAAAACAATAAAATCAAGTTACGAATCAATTGACGACAATCTACGATAAGATTAATGGACATCTTACAATCATTATCGCTATCAATTCGTATTGAAAATCAATAAAACTGTTAGAATTTTAATACTGCCGACGCGAAAAATATCGATAATTTGTGGAATGATTTTTATTCGAACTCTATTATCTATACATCTGAACTCTAATATAATTTTTATTTCATTTCAATTTTATTTGGTTGTCAGATTAATTTTATACTATAATAAACTTTCAAAAATGAGGATCACCGTAATCAATTAGATATATTTTTGGTAATTTACAAAAAACTTATGTGTATTTAAAAGACTTTACACTTGAGAAATAAAAAATCAACAAAACTGCTATGTCGTTATGTTCCTCTATGTATTCCTAGTGTTTAATATTACAACCATAATCTCACGAATTGAATATATTAAAATCAGGTTTTTCCCAAATTTGTATCAGTCACATTTTTCTGTCATCCTATTCTACAGTGTCATTCCTATTACTATAGAATTAACCATATATATTATAAACAATTTCAAACTACAGATTTAGATCTTGAGAACATTTCTTGAAATTTACTTTTATCTAATTCACCTCAAGTCTTTTTTGTGGAATTCAAATTTAGAAAACCGTGAACGCATAATTATTATCAGACTGCGAATTTTCATGCATTTACGAACATAGTGGAAAAAGTTTTACAAAATGCACATAAATAGACGTCGATAAAAATATAAAAATGCATAAATATCCTCTCAGTCTGACTATAATAATTTATTATTATTACATTTAACTGTAATTCTTGCAAATAGTTTTTGACAGACTTTTGCTCGATTATTTGCAATCCTGAGTGAATTTAAAATTTTGATCGATTAACCCCGCTCTAATACTCGTGAATGAGGATCAATACGTATACGTGAACATACTTTATTCTTTATCTTAATATTTACATTCAACGAAGTATATACGTGGACGAACAATATCGAATCAGGAAATGCAGAGAAGAGCTTACACGTCGAGATAACACGTTGATCGATTTCATATGAAATCCACAGAAAACAGATTAACGGATCGACGGATTTACGAATTCTTAATTTTACGTTCGTTTGGAATTTCCAAATCCACGTCTGTACGAGATACTCGTCGTCCATTGTTCATTTTCGTATAAATAAATCACGAATTTTGTAGAAGGGCACACAAACGTTGGAACTCGTTCGAAAGCAAGATGTTCACGCAACTGTGTTTGCTCGGCTTGTTGGCCGCAGCGGCAGGTAAATATTCTCAATATTACTCATTTGATTTTTAATATCAATACTTATATTCGCAACTTGAAATGTTTGACAATTCACTTTGCTGTAAAATATTTCACGGTACAACGAATTCTAAACTAAAAATATACTTGGTAAAGTAAATCCCTCAACTTTAGGGACTTTTCAACATAGAATCTAGACTTTAGAGATTCAACGAGTTAGAGTTAAAGAGTCTAAAGAATTTAATTTTTTATGTTTGATATTAAATTATTATTAATGTTTATTCTTCTAATTTTGCACTTGACTATTACGTGTTTACAAAAAAAGAAAAAATACTCAGTCATATCAAAATATAGAATACTCTTTGGAATATACATTTTTACACGGAACAGACTTTTAAAATATGACAATGATTTCGACGTGCAACTTGAACTGAGGATAAAAACTGTTATTTCCCAAGCGAATCCGTTCCCAATGCCAGGCTTGAACCCGCTAACCCCAACGGGACAAATCGTGGGTGGAGAGGACGTGAAAATCGAGGAAGTGCCGCACCAAGTGCTTCTTCAAGCTCTCGGCTTCGGCTTCTGCGGTGGCAGCATCATCTCCGAGCAATGGGTGGTAACGGCTGGTCACTGCATGTCCTATCCAGCCGACTGGCTCACCGTGGTAGCCGGGACAGCGACTAAATCCTCCGGCGGAAGCAGCCACAAGGTGGCGGAGGTAATCGTCCACGAGAAATACGTGACCAACATGTACGGCGTGCCAGAAAATGACGTGGCCGTGCTACGAATGAAAACTCCCTTCATCCTGGACAAAACTCGTCAGCCTATCAAGATATTCAAGCAGAACGAGGAGTCGATCGCGGGAATTAGAGCGACCATCACCGGATGGGGCTCCATCCAGGAAGGTGGCAGCACCAGCAACGTTCTCCAATCCGTCGACGTCCCGATCGTGTCGAAGAGCTCCTGCAACGAGGCCTACATATCGTACGGGGGACTGCCGGCCGGGCAAATTTGCGCCGCGGTGCCAGAAGGGGGGAAAGACGCTTGCCAAGGTGACTCCGGCGGTCCCATGACCATCGGTGGACGTTTGGCCGGACTCGTGTCCTGGGGTTACGGCTGCGCCAGAGCTGGCTATCCTGGTGTTCACACAGAGGTCGCTGCCTTCAGCGATTGGATCACATCCAAGACCGGGGTTAAACCGTAAAACTTTTCCCGTTGAAATCCCTCTGTCAGTTA
>KQ435710.1:72289-84583 GCA_001276565.1 Melipona quadrifasciata
CTCTGTTACACAGGCTGCTCGTAGAGCGCGGTCCGGTTCAATAAAATTGTTCTTTCTCGAAGAAGTACTCGAGTCCAGTTCCTTTCCTAGAGAAACTTCCTTCGCCTTCGTTACAATTAAACAGAAATCACCTCTATAGTTTGGCGATTTCTGAAAAGGAGAGTGAACTGCTGCTTCCCAATTACGACTAGTCGTTAATTTGTACGCGCTAGAGAAATCCACATACTGCTTCGCCATAAATGTCCGTGAACACGTTGAACCCATTGTTAGCCACGTTACACCGACGCGAACAACAAAGCGACGTTTCCAAGCGGGCAATCCCCGCGAACCCGGTTAAAGTCGAAATTAATTCTCCCTTGGCGAAACCAACAGAGTCCCCGATTCAATCTCGGCTAATGCTCCAATCCTATTCTACTTCTCCCGGGTCCGGGAACTGTACGGTGACTTTCATTAACAAATTGCAATTGCATCGAAACAACGACGGATGAAATGTTACTTTTTACGGAATTCTCGCGAGAAGAACGATTAATAGAATTTCGGAGACCAATGAAATTTTGGCCAAGCGAAGCGAGAGACGTTGTCGATGCATTGCGCACCGAGATCGCGCAATTAGCAGTTGATTTACACTATCGAGCGATCGAACTTTGCCAAAGTTGTTTTCGCCCCTGCCAGCGATCCAACTGTCCTATCAAGTCGATTTACTCACTTTTACCTTTAATTTGCACACCTTCTGTCTAACGTGCGCGATGAACGAAGATCGTGATAAATCGTATTTCTTGCCTTTTATGGAGGAGCAGAATTTAGTCCGTCGTCAAGTAATTTCACGCGTCGAAATTATCTTTTCAATTATTCCTAGCTGAAGTCCACCCGTTTATTCATGAAATGAATCAGGAACTTGGAGAATCGACAAAAACGTACTCGTCACGTGTTGCAGAATTTTTATATAGGGCCAGAAGAGATTCCTCCCGCCTCTTTTCTTTTTAATGAAATATCAAAATATAAGAGGAAGCTAATTTTATTAATTTCAAATTTTAGACTTTAGTCGAAATGTCGAAATAAAATTGAAAAAATTATTCGGATTTATTTCAGTAGGGAGTGACTTTTGGCCCACCCTATGCGAACAAGCTTTTGTGCATTGTTGATGCTTTGAAAAAGAAGGGGGAGGATAGTTTCCAAAATTTTGCCACTGATATCAGATAGTTTGATTGCACGATTAAACTTTAGCGGAACATTTTTTTTTATCATTTAGCGATTTGCATGGGCGATGCGTTGCAAGTCGAGATAAACGGACACGTGATTAATAGAGTGTGGGAAAATCGCTGTTGGCTGGCGTCCGACCGCGCGAACCAGTGCCATAAACTTCAATCGCGTCACAGATGCCTTTAACCCATATAAAAGTAGAACTCGTCTCTGTGTCAACAAAACTTACAACATTCAAAGACTCAACCCTAACCTAAATCCGACTCGCGCGGACAAAGACGCGACAGTCCCATTTCGACCATTAATTGATAGATTACAATTTTATAAAAACAAAATTAACGGAAAAAATTTTAATCGATGCAACTGAAGAAATAAGGCTAATCAGAAATCACTTCCTACTAAAATAAATCCATAACTTTTTCATTAATTTTTGTTTTTTGTATTTTCATGTCACTTTATTAAAAAAAAAAAAAAAATACCCTGTACTTTGAACATTTTCTATATTTTCCTGTATTTTAATCGATTCTGTCTTAAAATTTTTCATAAAATTCGCAACGTATGCAATCATTTAGAATCAGATTATATAGATCGATACTTTCGGTGTCTCACATTTCTATCCTATTTGATATTCGATAAGAGTCCAACTCCTCTATAAGAATGCAAAATTTTGGGGTAGCGTCATAGTTACATAGTAACAAGGCGTAGTGCATTATTATTACATTGTAAGCGCACTCGTGCCTGTAACAACTCGACGATATCCTCACGGACCGTGCGACAACGTATGCATCCATGTGCATCGTTTCGGTGTCACTTCGTATGCACAGCGGTGCACGTTGGAATTTCGCCAGCAAGAATAAAACTTTCCCAAATCCTTCGTAAATCCTACTTCCTATCGCAACGAAGTTACTAATCGGATCAGAAATTGAGAAAATTCCCTGCGCAACCCTCGAATCGTCCTCGATGTATCTCGATATTTTCACCTCTCGTTCCTCGTTCCTTTTTTCTTTTTTTTTTCTCCTCGCAAAAGTGAACCGCTTTAACTCACGTGTCCGACTACACACATAGACGTGTACCTCGATATCCGTCAACCTGTCGCTTATCGCGTTTATCCGGATGATCGATCGTTCGAAAGTTCGACGAACGAAAGAAAGAAGACAAGAACGCAAACAGCCGAACGCACGAACAAGGGCCAGTCGATAAATTATTTTTAGAACGTTTGCTCGGCCAACATGGAATTAACGATCGAACCTGGCAAACGAGGACGATACGATCGAGGTCAGTAGCGATTACCCTGCGAGGAAACAATACGTTTACCTTGAACATTGGATCTCGCCTGCGGCGGTCCTTTAGCCTACGAAGGATACCTAACGTATCTCGCGCGAAAAGGATTCTCTCCCTCGGTTACCACTCCCTCGATAAACTCGAGCGAATACAATATACGGGGGTTCCACCCTTCATAATAAACAGAACCTGCCACGTAATGACTAAAGTAAAGGTATTTGGGAGAGCTAGCTTTACAAAGGTACATCTGGAAAACTTTCATATTTATATTATGACTGAAAGTGATTTTAGGGGGTAACCCAGAAAATCGGACCTCTTCAGGTGCAACGCTGATGCAACGAAAATTAGCGATTGGTTGATTTGGGTCACGTGATTCGCGAGGGGGCGTGGACCTCGAGTAGGAGTGGCGTTGCCTGTAATTTGTTTTGTTTTGTATCGATTCAAATGTTTGCATATCGATAAAATTTTATGGCAAAAAAGTCGTCTTCATTTCCTAGTCAGAACTGGGGTACAGTTTTTATATTGCGTGTATGTCAGTGCTGTGACAAGACACAATTGTAATCATATAGACAAAGTTTGATAGCAATCTAAAAGTGTGCATGGAAGTTGCAAGATACTCGTTGAAAGTCCTCTGCGAAATGTATCTACTTAGGAAAATTTTCGGATTTATAGCAAATATTTTATCGATATAACACGCATTTCGTGAAAGATGCTTGCAAATAGCTCGAATACCTTCGCGAGTCATTGCATTTCAAAAATGTCACCGCTCAACGTTTGTTTTGTGCGACGAACACATGAAAACCGTCAAGCGGAAATTTCGAGGATTAAAAAAATAACGTTTGGCCATTGTTTTCTAAAATCCATTTCTTTTGAGGGTGTAGTAAATGGTTTTTTTGTTTTACGAACCATACAATGTGCAGCGTCGAGAGAATATCTGAAGAAAATTTTGAGAAAAAGAATTTAAAAAAGTAGAACTAGATTCCAAAATCTCATCCTCTTCGAATAAAGAAAGGGCTGAGAACCTTTGACGACAACCACAATCAAAATCTCTCGATATCGCGTTGAACCCTGCACGTCCCTTCTACGGGAAAATTCAATCATCTCATTGACCGTTAAGCATGATAATTTAGAACGTGCCTACACGCTTTTAATCGATATTTATAGATGTCTCTCAATATTTATAGGTCGACCGACTTGATATTTATAAAGCCGATGCAAGTGGCTCGACAATTGAAAAAGGGAGGAAAATGGAGAGAGAGACAAGACGGAAAGAAAAAAGTCGCAGAGCCAATAAATTCTTGGCGCGAAAATTTCTTCCCCGACTTCCTCTTCGTGATGAAAAATATACGAATATTCAACTTTTAACATCCACCGCGCGATTTCCATTGATTTATTTTCAGATTCCCGGCAGAATCAGAGAAAAGAATCAGGGAACAGCAGGTAAAATGTTAGTTTGGCCACCCGGAGAGAGCGCGTGAACTTTTGACCCCGACTCTAGAAGCGCGTGCCAGCCTCGCTCGGGCTAGGTTGCTCGAAACATTCCTGTCCACGGCTCTCTGAATTGCTGTCTTAATCTTATTTGTAACCGAACGATCGTCGAAATATTTTGCATGGAAAAATCATCGGAGGATGTTAAAAGGAAATCTCGTCGAGGTTGAACGAGCGAATCGAACGCATCGAAAATGTTTTTCCATTTCGCCGCGAGCGGATCGTCGTATCATCGACGATGCAAAGGCGATTTCGTTCGTGAGGCCGTAACACACGTAAGACACCGATGGAGTCGACAAGCTGTATATGCACAAATGAATATGCATGCAGGCGGGAACATCGACGACTCACTTCAAAGCATCATCTTTGAAAACGTAATTAACCGCATACGTGCTTGATACCGAAGGAAGCGGGGCCTGCGTGGCTCGAATGTCCTCGGGCATCCTCGAGCGCCCTCGAGCGCAGCTCGATCGCATGTTTTATAAAACTGCAAATACAAAGTGTGTGTCCGTCGACCTTCGGTGCGCATCTACTTACGCTATTATCGCGCTTGTTGACTCCTATCCTGGCTATCACACACGTATGCACGTCATGTCTCCTTCCCGGAATTCCAAAAGCTTCTCTAGAACCTCTTGAAAACGAACGATACTTCGTTAATGACAAACAGATCTTCTGCGGATCTTCTGCATTCGCAGATAATCAAAAATACGTGGGAACGTGTATGGTAAAAATAAAAAATAAAAAAAATGAAATCGAAGTGCAAAGAAATCGCAGAAGAGTGATTTTCACGAATCCACATTTAATCGTATTACGATAAAATGGGCGTGTATTAATTTTCTCGTCAGTAAAAATTTCAATTTCTGAAACTGAACGTCAATGAGGCTTGGCTTTGCGCGTTATTTTAGAGCGAAATTATGACAATTATCGCGAGGTTTGCAGCATTCGTTCCGTAATCAGTAACGATTGAGGTTAATCCTACAGTAATTCGTTAATCCCGCAGTAATTAACAGTGCACGAACATATAGAATGGGCAAAATACACAATCGTAATATTCAGTCTATAGATCCTACTCTTTTCGTTGCATTCACAAAACTATAAATTTACATAAATATCGTTATTTATAAATATTAATTTATAATATTAAATAATATTATATTATTGTAAATAATATAATATTATAATATTAATAAATATTAAAAGGCACGAGTAATTGACAATCGCCTCGAATTCGTTTCATCAAGATATGAAGCAAGATTGCGACGTCGATGTCAGTTACATCGTGCAAGTATGGCATCGAGAAAGGGTGTCGTAACCTAAGAGAAAATCCTTCGACGCTACCACCTCCACATCACGATCGCGCTCGCGTCTGATCGTTTCAGGTTAATCGTTCGATCGATTTATTCCTAACGGAAATGCCACTGTCACGACGTTTGGGATTTATCCAGAGGAGAAAACAAAACGCGTCAAAAGGCCCAAAGTGACGCTTAGCTGGTGTTATTTTTGGCACCGACTATGAAAATGCGATCGGAATCGTATATTCTCGCGTTTTGACAAAGCAAGTATTTGTGCGGCACGATCTTTAGGGCACGTAACGAGACAAAAGTCTCCCGCTGAAACTCCGAATACGAACGTTTAACGTTCAATAAACAATTCGATAAGTATCGATCCAATATGGCGGATCAATGGGCGAACGAACGAAACGAAAGATTTCTTTCGTTGCGAGTGAATCCGATCGAATTCGATCCGGAATCGATCAACTAGTTCGACTAGTTTCGAAGTTTTATTTCAATTGCTTCGTGCAATTAATACGTTACGCTCTACGAGCTTGCGCAAAACAACGTCAATAGTACGTTAAGACGGAAAAATATTCGTGTGTCGTCTGTCACATTCGACGGTCAAACGTCTTGTGTTTACTCAAGCAAGAGCACGCTATACATTTGTGTTCACGTTATAAAACGCTTCATATTCAAAAAAAAAAAGAACTACTTGTCGTAAAGGCAAGTTAACTATTGTGTTCGCGTGATTCGTAGACTCGTAACGATTATTGATCTAGCGAGTGTTCGCGCTTTCTCAAACAGAAATTGCTTAAAAAAAGTTCTCGTTATGTCACTGACGAATACAAATTTGGCGCACGATCAAAAGACTCACCGAAACGATGCTCTCTCCTTCTCTCTCTCTCTCTTTCTCTCTCTCTCTCTTTGGTAATGCCGCTGTCCGTTTAGATACCCGCCCGCTGACTCGTCAACTTGATCCGGAAATTAACCTAACCGCCGAACTGTCAGATCGGGGAGGTACCGCACTGACAACGAGATACTCGCGCGGGACATCCGAGACCAGGCCCGAAATGAAACACACAGTCGAAAGGTAAACGTAGATGGACGTGTATGCGGCAAATAATCGCGCAGAAAGACGTCAATAAAGACACACACCCGACCGCGAGAACTTTCAGACTGAGGGTTGTTTCGGCGCGACACTACCGCACTGCCACCCCTCGACCAGCCGGCTCACTAGACGTCAGACCGCCGCACCGCCGAACTAACACGAACCAACCAAACTACAAACCATGACGTACCTCCTCTGCCAGCTATTGTTTCGTAAAACGATTGGCTTGAATCGCGCTTTATAAACCTCGCTTTGACACCCTTTGCAACTGTTCACGCTTGGCTTTCTTAAAAAACCCGCTGCACTTGTTAAACAACCACTCTTACGCTCCTTTGAGATTACATCCTTCGGATGTTCGCATCGAGGGATTGTAATTGCAATATATATGTATATATGTATATATATGTACACTGACAGATAACGAGTGTTAATTATTACACAATGTACTTTAATAAAATAAGGGAATCGTGTATATCGAAAGATATAAATCTGTTTCAACGAATATCGTTCGTAATTGTACGTTTGTTCTCGAACGAATTTACGCAAGCACTTGCAGCATTTATTGTATGCACGTAATCTCACGATAACGACGTGCTCGACCGTCGCTCGCAAGTAATTTTGTACCCGGTAATTATGTTGGAAGCGTTCCATCTTTCGATAAGTGGCAAGGATAAATTGCGAAATCGGCGCGTAAAATTCATTTCGTCGTTTTGAATAAAACAAAAACAGCCACGGATCAACTTCGCCCGATGATGGATGAATTTCTTTTCTCTGCAATTTCCCTTCTACTTCTCGGACGTAAGTATGCGAGTACGGATATGTTTTTCCAGTGTCTCGAACAAGTAGACAGATTGCATTACATTACGATCGAAAAAGCTTTTTCCATTATAAACTATCATTTGATATAAATACTATATTTATATACTTTTATATATATATATATATACACGTACTTACAATAATAGTATGGCGTGATTTTTGAAAACAAATATGCAATAATAAAGTTTTCAATTCTCATCAATTAATCACGTATCTTAATACTTAAGAGACATAGATTTTTAAATATCTTTAGTGAAGACGAATGGACTGGCACTACCACGTGTAGATCGAATCGTTAATGGTGAATATGTCAGTATCACGAAGGTTTCGTACATGGTGAGTGATTTAGTATAAAATATATGAAGTATCCACGGAAAAAAAGAGTCAAGAAAACAAAAATTTATTTTTCAATATATGATGTCACAACCTTGTGTTTTCTCCACTTTATCTCAAAATAAATGTAGAACTCAGCAAACTTTAATTTGCAATACGACGTAGTCAGTGACAAAGATCACACATGTGTAGCATGCAAAAAGATATCGATCTCAAAATTTGTTGGAATTTTTTTTCCGTAGATCCTTCGTGCGTTGCAACGTTTATGAAATTTTCGTAGCTAGTAATGAAATGATTATCTGTGATAGTTATCGTTAAGTGTAAATAGTGAGTATACCTGTGGTGCTGCTATTGTCAATGAGGATTGGGCAGTGACTGCTGCTCATTGTATTATTCTGTAAGTAATAGAATTCTTTCCGAGATTGAATCTTGATTTTCCTTCATATATTTGACATACATTCGGTTCATAGGTTTGTCAATGGTTCCGTTTCGATAAACATCCGTAGTGGATCTAATAAATACGATAGTGGCGGAGTTGTTCATAATGTAACAACGCTTCTTTACCACGAAAAATATAATGAGCTTAATAACGATTACGATATTGGATTATTGAAGGTATCTCCACCGTTCAAATTTGACAATGCTACACAACCTGTCAAGTTACCTGGAAATGAATCTATTTACACAAGTTGGGCTTCAATTGCCGGGTGGGGCTATTTTATCGTAAGTCTTTGTTCATAGAAAGTATAGTTCGATACCACTAACTGTTAACCGGGTCATTCTTTAAGCTGTAAAGGAAAGACAAGTTAGCGCATCCCTCGAATTGTTAATCTCTCGAATACAGTAGTATTTTTAGTCAAACATTCTACGTTCTATTACGTTAACTTTTGTTAAAAATGAATTATAGATTATCATTGATTTATGAAAATGAATAAACTTTTAATTATTCAAGTTCCGGTTAACAAGTTGAGCAAACACTTCTATAATCACAAAACTGAAAATTGACAAGTCAATAAATAATAATCGTTTGATACATTTATTTTTAAATGAAATGAAACGACAAGTAGAGAAATAAGGGATCACTAAGAAATTATGTATTGTGTTCAACAGATTGAACTTTTAGGATATCAAGCCGATATTGTCAAAAGATCTGAAATACGTTACTGTGCCGAAAGTGAATAAAGAACAATGCAGGAAAGACTACAAAGGCAGATACGAAGTAACAGAGTATCAAGTTTGTTATGGATTTTCGCAAGGGGGAAAAGACGCATGCAAGGTTACAATTCATTTTATGATAATCAGAAATCTATTTTAATGGTCACAATAATTTACTCTAAGTTGGTTTCCCATAGGGTGATTCTGGTAGTCCATTGGTTAACAGGGACAACATCATAATCGGTATAACTTCGTGGGGCGACGATTGCGGTCAACCATACTCACCTGGTGTCTATACCGACGTTATCGATCTAGTAGATTGGATTAAAAATAAAACTATGTCAACTTTATAAATTGCTCAATAATTTTAATTATATCTGTTCCGCGCTATCGAAAGCCACAACGAAATCAGAAATTCTGAAGCGGTCCAGAGAATTCATTTGTTATTGACTTTGTACAAAATCAATATCGTTATTAAATACTGTACTGTTATACTTAACAATTTTATACACTTTATTTCGGTATGATTAGCTCAACACTTTCTTCATCTTCGGATATTACAAATCTGGCCCTCTTGTAGTTCAAGAGGTTCGCTTTCCTCTGCGCTGACCACGCTTCGTATCCAAGTTTGTAGAATTTTGGCAAACGATCGAAACCTCCAGCATCAGCTAATGAATTATTGTAATCCCATTGTTTGTCCATTAGTTTATGCGCATGTCTTTTTTTTGACGTTTTCAACTTCGAGTTCTCCAACATAGTTAATTTTGTCGGTAGGCTTGCTCTTTTCTCTAATAGCGCAAGGAAATACTGTATCTGAAAAATTGATATTTGCACGCCCGCGCTAGTCAATGATAGATTGATGGTATTTAACCCATTAAGGACCAATTTTTTATTTTCAAAGAATTCTAAATTTACACGTTACTTCACTAATTGGTCTTTAATGGATGTACGTTTGTACTTTTAATATAGTATTTGATATATCAATCGTATTACTTGCATATGAAACATAGGAAATGGAACAACAACGGTAGGCACTCCAACAATACACATCGTAGGATGATCAATATTGATTAAATGTTTGTACAAAGGAGTTATAAAATTATCATCCACTCGAATTCCACAGTTTTCGTCCAAAAATGGAAAACTATACCGGTATCCTGTACAAAACATAAATACGTCCACGGTGACGGAACTTTGATCTTTTAAAAAAATTTTTCCTTCCTCTATCTTCTCCACGCCTAACACCTCAATTATATTTGATGGTAAAGAACCATTTAACCTAAATATATTCAAAACGTGTCGCTTTAATTTATCAATTGAGGATCAATTAATAATTAGTTATATCTGAAAATCATTGGAAATACCTCTCATTATTATGGCTTAAATATATTCGAATTGCGTGGTTAGCCAAATCAAGAGCGATATCGACTCCAGAGGCAGCTGCTCCCAAAATTAGAACGCTTTTACCAGAAAAATCTTCCGGTTTTCGATATGAATGACTGTGTACTATCATACCTGGAAATTTTTCGATTCCAGGTATCTTTGGCATATAAGGATCAAAGTAGTGTCTAAATTAATACAATTGAAACGAAATTAACAAAACAACATAACTTAAAAAAAAATTAAACAAGAGCGAAACTCACGAATCGTTGCGATATTTAATACTGAGGAAGGACGTACCCGTTACAAATCATTATAACATTGAAAATAATTTCTTTCTCTTCTTTTGTTTTCATAATTTTTGTTCGCACAGCCCATTCCTCTTCACCTTCGGCCGACACTTGCAATCGAACGGATTCTATTCTTGTCCCAAACTATAACATTAAACCTTTTATAACAAATCGTTAAGAATTCATTCACGCTTACCTGGATGTATTTAAATAAATCAAAATGATCCGCGTAATTCTGTAAATAAGATCGAACTTCCTGGTGTGACACGCAACAAGGTTCTACAGCATTCAGTCTCTGATAGTCAGGGAAATTCATAATTTTCGCTGGCAAATTAGTTCTGCAATCCGATATTTTGTTTTAATTTTTAACACTGCATAATAAACAAAAAATAACATAAAACTTAAGTTAAATCACTTAAAGCACAAAATTAAACCTTAAATCGCGGTACATGCTCGAATGAACGGGCAAACCATTTTCGTCAACTTCAGTTGCTTCTTTATAAACCCACGTGCCACCGATATCATTTGTCTGCTCGAAAACTTTCAATTCGAAATTCAAATTTGGCGCAAAATGTCTGGCTGCGCAGAGTCCGGCTGCGCCGGCTCCTATTACGCACACCTTTTTCCTTCTCACTATCTCAGCCATTTGCAGGTTCCTACGTAACCTATGTAGACAAAATTAATCGGTGTTATCGAAAACAGCAAATAAAAGACAATAAAGTGTTTAGAAATTAATTTTACGGTGAATTGAAGCACTTTATCTATAAGTTTCTATAATAACAAATATTTCAATTTTAGTAATACGTAATATAGAGTTTCTTTGAAAAAAAGAAAAACATTTATACATATTTACGTCAAAAAACGAATAATCGAAGAAATTTGTGTACGCATTTGTTAAATTAGTTTAATTTAGAGCGTTATCTTTGTGAACACGAAATAGCTTTCACCAAATGTTTGATAACCGCTTAGCACTTACGCTTTATTATATATTTAAATGACGTATATCGTAGTTACCAATACGAATATTTTACTCTTCGCGGCAACAAAATTACAGCTTTCATTTACTCCTCTCCTATTTTATATCTTTCGAAAAAGATGCATAGAGAAATTTAAACAAGGATGAAAACGGAAAAAGCAAAAAACCACATGCTTATCAGTCGAATTGTGTCATAGTTTTGCTAAACAATCATGCGGTTGATAGATAACTGCTGATAAAGTTTTCACGATCTATAAACATAGATACATGTCTTGTTAAAATATTTTGTGCGATATAGATTACCAGTCAACTATATTGCTTTTTTATTTTTACTTATTTTAACACCAAACTCATACATCCTTACTAAAAGTTTAATGAGAAAACTTACGTATATCAATTTTTTCATTAGATATGTATTTTTTCATAAAAAAAAGAAACGAGAAACGATTCTTGTTGAAAGTCAAAAAAATTTACATTTTCTTTGAGTTTTATAACATGTTCTTATTTACACTCATTGTCAAAAAAGATATTTTATTAAAAAGAAGAAAAATGATGAAATAATACAATAATATATTGCCGACATACCTATAATTTCGTTAGAAAATATGATGATGCAACAAGTTTTATAAAATAATGCCCAATTCGTAAAATTTGTATTTCTACATGTGTTTGTTCTCAGATAATTCACAAATCCTTTGATTTTCTTCATTTTCCAATGTAATGATCAGTAAAATATTTGAATATGTTTCGAAAAGGAAATATCTTGTTATTTTGAAATTTCAATGAAATGAGCGCAAAAACACATTAGTAATAGATTTCTTTTCGATTTCTTATCGATTAAACAATAATAGTAGTAATAATAATTGTTTCTCATATAAATGATAAAAACATTCCCCTAGGGATACCCAACACTCGTTTATGCTGTGTAATATTATGTATATGTATACATAAACAGAAAGTATATCATTGGTGTATTCAATCTAGTATATG
>KQ435710.1:84847-97779 GCA_001276565.1 Melipona quadrifasciata
AAATTTGACGTTTCTTGTACCATAGACAAAATAATACTAAGAAATGGCTAAGAAATATAATTATGTATATTAAATTTATAATTTATTTTCTTGTATTAATCGCAGTTAATATGTTACATTATTATGATAATTCTAGAATAAAATTAAATTATGACTAAAACATGAGATTTTAATAAAAATGGACCGAGCAATTTTATAAGGATTTTAATATTGCATATGTTGTCAAAAAGAATAAAATATTTGATAAAAATACATTTTTGAAAACAATGATAAAAAAATTAGGATCAACATATATTGTCTAGTTATTGTATTTATTCTCTACGTTTCTTATTTCACCTCTTAATTTTAGTTATAGTCTCATGTCTGTAATTTTACTAAATATGTCTTCTCCAAGTTAATTTCTAGACTAGTGATAAACTAACATAGATATACATAGTTGTATAAAGAGTGGTGTTTACATTTGTAAACTGTGTGTTTTCTATATTTTGTAATGCTTGCAGATTAAACATATTATTATCAAATTTACAAAATGTAATTGATAGTTACAGAAAGTTAAATAAACTTCAAATAAAATGAATTTAATTACTGCTTTAAAATTTTATATCACTCGGATGACAGAAGAAAGTGGTCCGGGCATGAAAGTTCTTTTGATGGATAAACAGACGGTAAATACAAAATATTTTATAATAAATTATATTTAGAAATTATAATTGAATTACACTAGAATTATAAATGTTTATAAATTACTATTTCAATTTATCATAAATACTGTTCCAAAATTAAGAAATTTCTTATTATTGAAACGATGTATTGTGTTCTACCAAAAATATATTATGTTTATTATCTTTTATTTTATATTAGAGATTGACACTTTTCTTATTGCATATATTTCATTGTACATTAGTTAAATTAAAAAATAATTTGTATATTTTCAGACAAGTATCGTGAGCTTACTATATAGTCAGTCAGAAATATTTCTTAAAGAAGTTTATTTATTTGAAAGGATTGATGCAAATGTTCGTAACGAAGGATTAAAACATTTAAAATGTATAGTTTTCATAAGACCAACCAAAGAAAATATCGAATACCTTTGCAACGAATTAAGATATCCTAAATATGGTACATATTATATTTGTAAGTATTATTTCAATAAGTTCCAAACACTTAGAAATTTCAAAATGCTAGTCATTTTCAATAATATATCAATTAATTATTTGATTAATTATTATATTACTATTTAGATTTTAGTAACATTATCGCAAAGGCTGATATCAAACTTCTGGCTGAGAGTGATGAACAAGAGGTAGTAAGAGAAGTTCATGAATATTACGCAGATTACTTAGCCATTAACCCGCATTTGTTTTCACTTGGAATTAACACATGTTCGCAAGGTAACAAACCTTTTATGATTAATTAATTGATTGAGTATCATAACGCGAAAGAATGACTGAAAAATATATTATAAAGTAAACACTCCATCGAAGTAATGCATGAACATACTCAAGAACAAAATTTTATGTGAAAAAATATTCTGCATCTTGAGTCTGGTTTTTAATATATTATTAATATATTCAGTTCCTTTCACGTTATATTAACTATTATTCAACAAATACGTTACTTATTCTATTATTTTTATTTTTCTAAGGTTTGCTATGGAATCCGGTACATCTTCACAGAACCGTTTCAGGCCTAATTTCGGTTTTATTGTCAATTAAAAGATGCCCCTACATACGTTATCAAAATAGCTCTGAAATGGCAAAGAGATTAGCAGAAAAAATACGCGAAGTACTAAGTAAAGAATCGAATTCATTTGAGTTCAAACAGGATTCTAGTCCAATTTTATTAATAGTTGATAGAAGAGATGATCCTGTTACCCCTTTATTAAATCAATGGACTTATCAAGCAATGGTTCATGAATTATTAACTATTAACAACAATCGTGTTAATTTATCACACGTGAAAGGCATTTCGAAAGAATTAAAAGAAGTCGTTCTTAGCGCGGAACATGATGAATTTTATGCAAATGTAAGAACATAAGTATCTATTACCATTTCGTTGATGTTTTCATATATTTATATAAATATAATTTTCTAATTTTTCTAAATTTTCTAATTTTAAAACAAAAATATTTTTAAATAGAATTTATATCTTAACTTTGGCGAAATTGGACAAACAATAAAAGAACTGATGGATGAATTTCAAAAGAAAGCTAAGAAACATCAAAAAGTAGAAAGCATAGCTGACATGAAGAATTTTGTAGAGACTTATCCGTTATTTAAAAAGTTATCTGGTACTGTATCAAAGCATGTGACAGTAGTTGGAGAACTTTCTTCTCTTGTGGAAAAACATCATCTATTGCAAGTATCAGAATTAGAACAGGAACTTAGTTGCCAGAGTGATCATTCCATGCAGGTATAGTAGAAATCAATTGCTAATTGTGCTTATAATCACCATATCTTCACTTAATGATAAATTGTATGTTTTTCGTTGTTATCAAAGCTGCAAAAAATAAAAGAGCTTATTAATAATCAACAAGTACGAGAAATTGATACAGTGAGATTGGTCATGCTATATGCGCTTCATTATGAAAAATATGCAAATAATGATATCAATGGTTTATTGAATTTATTAAAAAGCAGAGGTGTTTCAGACAAATATGTGAAGGTATACGAAAATGAATAGATTTTCAATTTAATATAAACTTCAAATTTACTGTAATTTAAAAATGTTTCAGCTTGTGTACAACATATTGGAATACAGTGGAATTAATGCAAGGCAAAATAATTTATTTGATCGAGAAGCAGTAGCCAAGATAACTAAAAAATTATTTAAAGGTTTAAGTGGAGTAGATAACATTTATACCCAACATACGCCTTTACTAAATGAAACACTTGAGGATTTAATAAAAGGAAAATTAAGTTTGCAAACATTCCCATATCTTGGAAGTACAATGATGTCAAAAAAGTAAATTATATACAAGTGTTTAATAATAATTATTATATATTTATTACAACTACGTATTTATTATTTTACAGGCCACAAGATATTATTGTTTTTATGATTGGGGGAACAACGTATGAAGAAAGTCTGACAGTCCATAATTTAAATAAACAAAATCACGGGATAAAAATTATTTTAGGTGGTACTACCATTCATAATTCAGCAAGTTTCTTAGAGGAAATTCAACATGCTACTTCAGGCATCTTAACAAAATACAAAAACAATAATAATTGAAACACTATATGTAAATATTTTGATCTTAAATATTTATTTATACAATTTGTAATTGTTACATATGTATAATTACAATCTACTGATAATATTACAAACAAATTATAGTAACAAAAAGTAGAAAATTATATTAATATTAAGTAAAACTTGTATTTCCAATTTCCTCATTTTATTCATTGTTAGTAAAGGCATCTACCGCAGGTATATCCGAAATTTCATTGTCCTTTGCCGATACCTTCAACATATACATCGTATATTGTTAATATTAATATGAAATATGAATATCAAATGCAATTACAATCACACAATCTGCAAAAAATATATAAAGATATTTAGAGGAGAAAAATAAATCAAGAACATTACGAAATAAAAAACTAATAATTTACAAAAACGTATAGCACTTTTTTAGTATGAATTTTTTATAAAACATTATATTGCGCGTTGAATTATAACTTAAGATATGTATATTTATATGCATAGTTTGCTTTTCATTGAAATATTTTATCTTGAAAGAGAGAGCAAGGACTAGATTGTGTGAATTCAGCCTCAAGTTTAAAAGAGGAGTCGTTCTATCTGTGTTAGTTTATCTATTGTAAAGTTTTTTTTGTATTTACTTATGCGTACGAGAATATTATACTGCGCAATAGTTATTTTCCAGTAACTTGTGTTGTGAATATACTGTACGTTTTACTTGTTAGGTTATTTTTTTTTTTAATTATATGAAGAATTTTGTGAACTGGATATTAACTTTCTTCATTCAAAACAGAGTAAGTTTTGATATTCTTTTTAAAAAATTTTATTCTATAAGTAACCAGGTTCAATCTACTGTATTTGCAAAACATCAGCAATATTATTTACGAGATTAAATATCATAATCTCTATATTTGCGGCTTATATGAGATAAATTGCCACATATATGTTATATGTTATATGTTTAAGAATCACAATAGCCTTGTGGTTTAAGTTCTTCTATATAACTACACACACATATATTCATTGGCAAAATTTTATTAAATTATTAAAATGTTTTAGATAATTTTTAAATCTTAATAATTAAGAAATAAAGCTTCAAATACAATTTTTAAATATTTTGTCAAATATTCTGTACACATAGAAACGAATATAAAAACAACTATTGTATCACAAATTAGTGTTTTAATGATCACATTTTGGTAAATGATTATAACATTTTTATTCCGTGTAAAATATATTTTAATATTCCGCATGAATTTTGCTTGACACGATCATTCTTTAGAATCCTTTCCTGCAAGTTCTACGGATCTTCAAATGTATATTAAAGTTCATTCCCATCCATCTTCTGCAAAGATGAAACGAAAATTGACTTAAAAATTAAAAGTTGCTTCGTGTGCATCGGTCATCGCAAGTATCGATAAAAATTGTATACCGAGATGCAATGTTGAACAATATTATTACGTACTAAAATTTGATTAAATTCGCGTTTTATTGTGATACATTTATCTTCATTTTCCAATGTATATATACATGATCGCTCTTCGTCTGAAATTTATTCTTTGAACTATTATTCCAAAATATCATGATTTTTAATTTTACAGAATTATATTACTTTACATTATTAGTTTACTATTACTTTACATATTTTAGTAATATTCATGCATCGTTAGTACAAATCAACCGACACGACAGTACATTTACTTACTTCACATAATAATTTCGATAATAAAGGATTTTGAAAGGAACAATACTAATTGAACTTAACAGTACGAATATATTCAATGTGAATAATCAAAATTACAACGTGGCTTGTAATAATTTAATTATAAGCTACAAATTAGATCTAGTAAGCGACACTTGCTCGATTTTATCTAGAGAGTGACGTGAAGTGTTATTGAAGACCTAAATATTATGATTCAAAAGTACGCTGAAAAAAAGGAACTTGCAACGATTGATAAACTACGAAGCACAGAATAATTCGAAAACTATGTCAGTCCGATTTCGTAGAATATTGACGTAACGTTTAGTAGTAATTTTACGAATTATCCGTGGAGTTCCAAAGTGTAGTTCCTTTTATATCCTAAAATACCACAGTTTTGATGAATTTACATCCTAAAATTCACAATGATGAAATGGATTATGATCTAGTGTGACATTGGATATTATGCGCATTTCAACTCTGTGAACATTGTACTAAAAAAAAAAAAACAAATATATATATATATATACTCCACTTTTTTTTATAGCTCACACTTTTTTTGATAATTATTTTTGTAGTTTTGTAAATATCATAAATCGTATTTTATGAATATATAAATACTATTGGTCAACAAGATTTAAAAGTCATGTGAAATTGATGCGATAATCATTGTAACTCTGTAACTGTTGGCGTTTTTTTTTTTTTTTTAGTAATTCTTTATACTTAATTTATTGATTGCGTTAATTCAGTATTGAATATATTTTGTTAGATTTCGAAAATAAAGTAAAGTACGTATCACTTCGTTCATTATACATCCAAGAAAAATAACCTCGGCAAAAAATAAAATTTGCATAAATTGTAATTTATCATTCGATTTATTGACATGAAACATGAATATTTTTATGAATATTGAATTTTCAAGACTATATTATTAATTCATGCCAAAGATATTTACCTCTAATATTCCATTCGAAAATGCGTAAGTTGCCATCATCAAAGTAGCAATAAATCCAGCGACTAATTGTGTTCGTCTCTTGTTAGGAAATTCATTATGCGTATATTGTTTTACGTTTCGAGCGTTTTGTTTGGTTTTATATTCGTGACATTCGTTTGAAAAGTACTTTTCCGATATGCGGGCTACGTACGTTACCAGATTTGTACAAGCTTTTAGATGATTTTGTAATGCTGGATTTGGTAAAGGGGCTTTGAGCAACGGTGCTAAATAAGAATATACAACAGCATCCAATAGAGTAGGTTTTTCATTCAAAAAATATAGTGATTCCCCAAGACTGGTAGATAGCAGTGTCAAACATTTCTGCGCTTCAGAATAGACCTATTACATACATACTTGCTATGAACATTTTTTTTTTGAGAAGTTTTGGAAAGTTAATGAATATGAAAAAAAAATTGGAAGACTCAGGCGAATAAAATCCAAAGAACAAGATAAAGAAGAAGAAAAAGAAAAATAGAAGAGCTGAAAAAAAAAATTAAAAGAAAGAAGTGGCAGACAGAAAGTATAATTTTTCGACTAATGTAACTTTCAATCTCGCTGTATTTAGACGCAGAATGTAATTTAAATATTAGCTTTTAACGGCTTTTTGTAAGATGACATATAGGTTCTTAATAATCTATCCTGTATGAAATATTGGATACAGATATTTGATAATTTTGAAGATAAAGGTAATAATAATGAACGCATAGTTAACAAAAAAATATCTCAAAAATATCTAAAGTCACTAGTGTCGTAGTAACAGAACGATAAAAATTGTTAAATGTAATAAATATATATATATATGCGAAATTATTGAAATTTACCAATATACAACAGACATGATTAAACACATAAAACTTGATGATGTTTTAAAGAAGCGGTAGCAAGTTATTATTTGCAACAAAAACAACAAAATATCGCTTATTGATTTTATCTCACTTTTAAAAAATAATGCTAGGAAAGAAAAGAGCGACAGATTAATTTTGTATTTACAGATTTTCGATCGTTGAAGATACGATATTCGATCCTAAATATGAATTACCCAAAGAAATCTTAAAACTAATGCTTTACTTCTATATTAGCATCTCCAAAGTTATATTAATTAAGAAGCAGTTACATAGTTCCATCGATAATTTTTAAAGTACAGGATTAAATACAATCGGTTTCTTTTTTCTTTTTTTTAGAGCTAATATAATATACGTACTTACAAAATTCGACCGAATAACCTTCCCACGATGCCCAATTGTATGTGTGTCGAGTAATGCTGATGTCAGCAGTTTTTCAACTTTGTAGAATCATATCTCGAAATTTTGCTTATGCAAAAGACACAACATTTTAAAAATGTTTCGATGCCAGCTACAAGAACATAGAATAAAAAATATAGACCTATATAGACCCCAAATTTAAACATTTGATTTCTAAGCTTCTTCTTTAATCAGCTGAGAAACTATCCTTACAAACAGCACTAACAATTTATACTTAAAAGGAATACTGTTTTTAAATATTTTCACGTGTAATTTCAATTGTATTTTGCAACGCAATAACTTTAACTTATATTCATAATATTTATTGAAAAATACCTTCAAAATTATCGAGTATCTAGATTTAATATTTCACATCTTGTTATTACGAACTACGCATATATTATCATCTTATAAAAAACCATTAAAATCGATAATCGGATAATTGGTCAGATAATTCTCCCCTTGTAAAATTATTCAATAGAAATTAAAGTTCTATTAAAGTTCTTGTAAATTCCATTCTTCCCCGGTAGTTTTCATTAAATGTCATTTATTCTCATTCGTAAAATCAGATTATTCAAGTTATGCAATTACCTTATTTTCTATAATAGATATATCTTCTTCTACAGGGTACAAAGTTTCAAATATAACATGAGCTTGCCGTTCGTATTTTCCTGGATAATAAAAATTAAATGGAAATGGCATTGCTTTACAATACCAAGGTCTTATTAATTCATTCACATTTTTCTCATCTATCCACCTAAAAACATTTATTTATTTATCATATTTATTTCTGTATCAATATATTTATATACAATAGCATTGCATTAATTAAATATCCGTTTTCTGAGGAGAGTAAATAATAGAAATAACAGTTTGGAATCTAATAGCGATCGATGTGAAAAATTTGCACCTTACTCTTTAAATCAGATGCATTTTGAAGCCGTTTGAACATGGGAAATGTACGTACCAAACAAACTGTAATGCTGGGAATAATTTTTCTTTCAACATAACATCGTAAGCCATAATCTTCGCACATTCTTTTCTACTTAAGCCTTGTTCTGTGTTATAATTATTTTCTCTAAAAACTTCTATTATATCCTTGACTTTAGTAAATGTATAATTATTATACTTTAATGCGGGTAAGTTGCTATTGAATGGATTACCAACTGCATTGACTTTCAAAGGTATACCATTAAATTTGGCATAAGCCTAAAAAAACAAATGTTGATAACTTTGCTTTTTCATTCAAATAATCAATGACATTTGCTCATTTACAATAACGTCTTTTTAACATTAAAACATTCGGTTCTGCGAAGTCAATATTAAGGAATTTGTGATAAAATTCGATGATGAGAAAACAGAAAATCGCAGAATCTACATATATGAACAAACTCGATGTGAAATTGGGGAAAGGTACCACATATGAAATCAAAGAACCGGTACAAAATTAAAGAATAGCATAGATGAATTCAATATGAAGCTTGTAGAAGTTAATGGAAATACAGAATATAATAATTAAAAAGGAAACTAACGAACTTAATGTGAAATTAAAGAGATTTTCTTCGGATATTGAGATGTATGAATAAATCTAAATGAAGGGATGTGAAGGAGATGTAGAAAATAAATGTAGTAAAAATTTCGTAATTGTTGATTGAATAAACATTGATATGATTTCAGTGATAAAATAGAAATATTTTTTACACTTGTCACTTTTTAAAGAAGATGACATAAGTACTAATAAGAAAGATTGATAAGAAATTCCTCTTGGTAATAGATAAATCTGAGTCTATCTATATGTATAGATATCTACATAAATAATTTCCACAAAACAATTTCACATTAGTAAAAAAAATCTCTATCCACTATATTTATTTATTTTAATTTATTTAAATCAACTTTGTAATTAACTATATAATTGAAATAAAGATGGTAGCTAGTTAATATTTACAAAACTAAAAAAATAACTTGTATTTACTTATATATAATTTAGCTAATGAAAAAATGATAATACGACAAAGTTATGAATCACATTTGAACAATATTTTAAGTTTAAGTAACTGATTATTATTCAAATTTATTTTTTAAATTATCATTTTACTTGTGAGTGGAGTAAAAATTGCAAAAGCTTATAAAGTTAAGATAATCTTTTATTTGTCTCTTTTGTCATATGCTAAATTCTTATTTTGATCAAGAGTAAAGACTTTCTAATGTTACAATTCAAATTTTGCTTCAAAATATTAAGATAAACATTTTGATAATTCTATCAACAAATTATCTTCTCAACGTATATATTTAAATAAAATACCATTATATGTTACAAACATGATACTATGAAATTTTATTATAATACAGATTATTTCATATTTGATTGAATGTACATAATTAATAAACAAGCAATTACTACACTAGTAATATTTATATTTTTCAATAAAATTTCTATTATCATAGCGGAATCTATACTTTAAAGCAATGAAATTTTTATCTATTTACATAGTAATGTAATTAAATGGTGATATTTTAAAAATAATATTTGTTCTAAATAAGATTGTTAAGAAATTTGTATCATAAAAAATATAATAAAATGAGTGATTAAAAATTATATTAGATACAAAAATTATTTAAAAATCGACACGTTAATATATGTAGTTTTTTTATCATTCATTTTAAAAAATTAAAAAACGCTAAATTGCTTGTTAAAATACTGAAATTATTGTTCATTTTTTAATGAAATGTAAAAATAATTAAAATATTTAGCAGCCTATAAAATTTGTGACATTGAGAATGCGTTATAACCTATACATAAATTACATACCAAAACCTGCAAACATTCCGTGTCAACTGATGGTAAACCCCAATCAGCTTTCCAAATAGTTAATTCAAACATGTCCATGTTATTAAAAAATAAAAAAAGTAGTATCACTTATTCCTTTCATAAATTAAAATACACAATCACCCCACGTGTTATTTCTCACCATACAGTAAACAAAGATTTTCCTCGTTATTAAACCGGATGTAAGATTCACTATATTTTTTGGAAAATAATCAATAAATTAAATCGTGGTTTTATATTTGAATATTGAGATGTCTAAACATATATCGAAAATTAATATAGAGTCATTTATTTATATCACATGTATATTAAAATTTTATATATATAAAATGTATTATATATATATATTAATACATGAATATAATAATTAGATACATGTGTTTATTAAAAGATCTTTTATATAAATTATATCGTTATATATCAAAAGATCTTACAAATATGAAAATATAACTAATATAAAAGAGTATGGAAATAAAACAAATATAACAAATAATATGATAAAGTTGTAATATTTTTTTTGCACTAATGATTTTTTTTATAAATTTGATTTGTCCAAGCTCTGGTTCCTATTCCAGTCAAAATTTAAAACTCATAAGTACATATTAAACTTATAAAACTCATCAGTACATATTAAAAGAGGTAAAAATAAAAATAATCTTGTTTACTAATAATTAATTTATTTATAATTATAAAACCATGTGTATACGTACAATTAATCTACTTTTATTGTGTTTATAAATATAGGGAGATTAAAATGTTTTTTAATGCGTTTTCTAAATATTGCATATTTAAAATCTGTTCAACATAGTAATCATCTGTTTAAAATAAATATATTTACAGTAAAGGTTTGTTTTTTTCATTCATTTCATTTTAATTTTAGGATAAATTATATCTTCAATAATTGAACCATCAATTAAATTTTCTATTCATTTCAATTTCTTGATCTTGTCATGTGTTACATCATGTATACTTTTTTCTTAGTTTAGATTTGCCTAACTTTTTATAACGCGCCTGATTCATACGAGACATCAGCATGTACATAAAAGGTAAACAAAATATCAATAAATATATCTTTAAAAATGATGGAAAATGAAATGCAAAATTCCAAGAATTTGGTAAGGAAACAGTAAATTTTTGTGTTTCCTCAAAATATGGAATATTTCTTAATATTATAATTCCTTCACAAAGGAAACCTAATGGATATAAGGGCATCCATATTGTATATCTTAGCCACGTTAAAAATGAAATTTCTATTTTAAGTAATTGTGTAATATAATAAGGATATCTAAATATTTCTACTGTACTCCACACAAGGAACAGATAAAAAATAACCGGTTTTGTTTGCATTCGTGGTTCAGCCTCAATCATAATAAATAAAATAAAGGCTCTGCCTCCTACTTGTACAAATGTTACAAGTGTACTACTTTTAGTGTAACCAAATAATGAATGCATAACTTCTAAAAATTGTATAAGTTGTATAAACTTCATTGCATTTCCAACAGCTGTGTATGTTTCTTTCATAGAAGCTACAATTACAAATTCAATAGTTAAAATCATTTTAGGAGTTATTACATTTAATTGATTTTAAATGTATAAATGATATAATTACTCACCTGGCCCATCTCGTGAATACATAATTCCCATTACAGTAAGAATATAGATAAAACCAACAAATTGGCAAAGATTGTAAATAATTAAATACACCTTTTTGAAATCTTCTGCATAGTAAATAATTATAAAATATTATTAACATTTCAATGAAAATTCATTATTATCTACATTGAAACACATTTTTTAATAAAATATACCTTTCCTATAACCAAACTCTTCTTTATGAAGTTTGTCATACATGTCGGGATAATCACTGCATACGTCTCGTCTCTCATCCTCATTTTCATCTAAATCTTCGCTTGTCCATTTATCAAAATCGATTTTCAACCAAGATGGTTTCTGTGGTTGACTAGTTAATCTTGGCCACCAAGCAGGACATTTCTTTCCCAACGTAAAATCAACTTGTCGAGCTGTTACTTTGTAATTACTTTCCTGTAATGATAAATTTTGCTTCTATTATGTGATAGATAAGATTAAGATATGAAGAAAATGCATTATTATATACGATGAACCAAATAAAGTATTGTAATATTGGGTCCATACTGTTGTTCGTGAGCAGCGAGCAGCGAACTCGTCAGCGAACAGCAAACACTGATCACTCCAGAGGTGGGCTCATTCGCGACAGGCTTGCTTGTATTCCGCTCACGAGCTGTTAGCAAAGTCCAGTGTGAATACGGTGCTGCTTCTGTTCACGAACAACCTACAAACAGGTTGTGAATTGTTCACAGACAGTTTGCAAATAGTTCTAGCTAGTGTGGACCCAGCACGTATAAGCTCTTTTCTCCAGTTCAAGTACAAGAATTCTAGTACGACAGGATTAATTTCACTTGGTAACAAATATTTCATTGGCAATTGTCTAAAAAATTGTCTAAAAAATGCTGGATATCACATGGATTGCAGTTGCAAAACTATTTGGGCCTACTTGCTCATGACGCAGTATGAAAAAGAAAATATTTAAGAATACCTTTCCTTTCATTTAAGAATATCAACAACATAACAAAAATCAAGCAACCAAAAATATTCGAAAAATTTTATGTTTTTTTTTTTACATTTGCCTTTATTTTGCATAATTAGAGTTTCAGAAATTTTATTCTCAAAGCAATGAATATAAAAAATTCTTCATTTTTCTTTAAATTTCTATTTCATCCTCTTCATTTTATTGTTAATGAATAAATCAATTTTTAACAAAAGTAGTACAAGCCTAGAGGGAACTAAATGATGAACAAACTAATTCTATATAATACTATTCCTTAAGAAACAGTATGTAATACTGTTATTAAATATTAATTAAAAGTTTGATAACATCTAAACTTTTGATAATAATAGAAAATTAAACATTAAAATCAATCAATA
>KQ435710.1:106533-154613 GCA_001276565.1 Melipona quadrifasciata
AAACAATTTTTTTCATTAATATTATTATTATTATTATTATATATATATATATATATTTCTCAATTATAATCACTCTTAATAATTCCAAGTCAACTTGCACATGCAGTTTGTATAGATATTATACGTGTCTTTCCTCAGTTATTAATATCTCACATATATTTCTAAACATAAACGTATTTTAATCAAGTTTTACGCAATGGTCGCTGGCCATTGTCAGTCGATTTCACGAAAATGGTATGTAAATTAGAGTGTGAAAGTTGTATGTCAAGCTCGAGTGTCGGAGGCGTCCCGGGACGTCCTCTCTAGTTTAGGTCTGCCTGTTTTGCCATTTTTTAGATATAGGGCGACTGATTAGGATAGGTAGCTTACTCTCTGGTGTGCCTGTGTTTAATTAGAAGTAGGTAGGGCCGGGCAGGTTGGCACAAGTCTCTGGTCGCGTGCTTCCTTTTCGCGTGTCCAATCTGTTTCTGGGAATCTAATTTGAAAAATCGTCGGTGAAATTGGTACAAACGGAGCATGCCACTTGTTTCTGGTTTTGCTCTTCGATTTTTCGAATTTAGTACCTATCGCGGTCGCGGTCGCGGATAGGTCGCGAGTAGGTCCCGAAACGAACGTTTATGTAGGTATTGCTCGAGCACGCACGTGCGAACGGACAACGATCGACTACGATCGATGGTATCGTCCATGTGTATCGGGATCAGCTTTCTCGGTTTATTTTTTTATTTCACTTTTGTAAGTTATTTTTCGGTTTGCGATTAGAAAGACTCGAGCTAGACGTAGGTTTCAGCGGGCATTGCGCTCGAAGAAAAGAAGAGGCCCGGCAAACTGCCACGAAGAGGGTCGCAACAAATGGCTTCTCATCCTCTGGATCATTTAAATGATTCCACGGCATGGGACGTCATTCTCGTTACTACTTTGTCACTGTGCTCTTTTAGTATTTGTAGTTGTATTTTTCTTTCCTTCCGTGTCATCGTTCACCTTCGTTTTGGGCAAATCGCAGTTTTTCGTATTATTTTTCGAAGAAATGATAACGATAATTGAGTTAGAGTTGCGAGTTGCGATACCGCGATTGTTTTTCGCAATTTTGATTTGAATTTTTATAAATTGCTGTAGCGTTATACGTGACAGTGAAATTTATCTCGCATTTTATTGTTTCAAATTAAATTATGGAGTCATTGCTTTTAATTAATTTTCGAACGTTCGAGTTTTTGAAGTTTCATTCGTACAGTTTTGCATTGTTCGTGATAATTGTCGTTGAATTTAGATTTAGAGTCAGTGTAGCGACATTATTTCATCGCGATTTCCAATTATTTTAATTCCTAGTGTTGCAATTAGTCCTTCTCTCGGTGTTGCGGTAACGAATATGAAATATTCGTTGAAATAGCGTTGCGTTAAATAATGCCCAAATTTTCCACTGGATTCGCGGAAGGCTATCCGCGAATTTTTGTAAAATTTATTTATTTTACGGCAGGTTCTTTAATAGTTTATTAATAACTTTAAAATTTTAATTCACTATATGAAAAAAACGAACATTCACCACTGACGCTAACATGTTTATTGATGCTTATAAATTGCATAACAGGAGCATCTTGTTTGTAACATTAATAAAATGATTTTAAATAACGCTGCTGCAGGCAATATAATTCGCACAGAAAAACATTTAAAAATCAACAACCTTTTTCAGTGAAATCGGCGATGTAAAATAATTAACAAAGAAATATCTCGTAATAAAATAACATCATTTTTAGTATACAGAAAAACGTTTTACAATTTAGAAACAATATTTTTGATTTCGTACGATTGTATAATACTGTAGGTGCAATCATTAGGTATATCAATTGGGCATTGTTATTATGTGCATTCGTTATTACGAGGGGTAACAATTAATCAAATAGAAATAAAAAAATCTTTAGCAATGAGTAAACTAAAAGTTTCGTTTAATCAATTAGCAGATTTGGCAATGTTTTTAGAAATAAACGCTCATTTCTATTACACGTGCAAACTGAGAACGGAGCATCTGAGAATGTAATTACATATTGAAATTGATCGAATTGTAATATCTCGTTGCGAGATAATTTTGATTAATTAATTTATAAAAGCTATAAAGAATTGCAGTTAATTACACGGTTATATTCGGCTACTCGTGCAATATGTATTCGATTCTCAAAATCATTGGAACGAGAAATATATATTGCATGTCACGTTTTTTTTTTTCTCTCTTTTATCAACAATTTATCAACTTTCCGTGTCTGAATTAAATATATCTATGGAATTATTGAAATGGAACTTTGGTCTTTTTTTAAACGATCGATACTCGAAAACGTACGACGGAAAATCCCGCAAGATGTCGGGTCTGTTCTGTATCTGCCTCGTTGCTCCCTGAAGTACCGATTGTACGAAAAGTCAAAGATCTCGTAACAAATCGTGCAAAATCGCTCTAACCGAGAGGCATATATTGCTATAAACGTGATCGAAGCTGTCGACGTTAAATTTTTCGATAGAATTGAAATTTTAAAACTCGCGCGCGATCGATAAACTCCTAAAGAAGAATCCGACGGAAGTTGCGCGTAAAGGAAGAAGTTAAGCGTACGATGATGGAATTGTATCGAAATCCGAGTGGGCACTACGTCTGAAAAGTTTCGACGGAAGTAAGTTGCATAGACGGAAAGGAAAACGACGCAGAATCGATCTCGTGCGATATACCGCGTACGATTTCAAAGCCGTCCAAAGCGATCAATGAAACACACAGATCGGGAGTCAACTCCACTCGGTTGTTCGTGTTACGCGAGAAAATCTGACGTTTCGTTTTTCGTTATTCGTCCATTGCAAAGGCGGACACGTTGCAGACCGAAAGAATTCCCATAGACATCGATCACGATCACCCAAGATCCCTCCATTTCGGTTCTCCTGTTCTCTCGGTCTGACGTCTTTCTGCTTAGTTCTCGGTTTTCCTTCTTCGACCCATTGAGAACCAACGACACGATGTACTGTCGGACAAACTGAGACAGTACAAAATAACGCATCAACGGAGCCGCGCAATGTCCAACAGGAAGTTGGGAGCGCTCAGTGGAACGTGTACACCCTGTGGGTAGCTATTTGGACACTTTCAAATTATTTTCATTTCAGGCAACAGTATATACAGGAGATATAGATGAAATATCGATACGGATATTGACAAAATTACTACCGGAATAAATGAAAGAGCAAAAAGTAAACGGAGGCGGATAAAAGTTGATTCCGGGGGAAATATCTGAGTTAGTTGGAGACTTCCAACGTGTTTGTTACCTGGTTCTAAAAGTTCAAAGTTCACTGTATGTAAGTCCATGCAGGTCGCCGTGCATCGAACAAGAGCGAACTGGGATTCAATTATACACGGCAAGAAATACGTAATTGATGATAACTCGAAGATGTAACGGAGGTATCAATCTTTCGATTCGCGATGTTCGGATATTCGAGATGCACGTGCACAAGGCAGCGGACGTGTAAATCGAAGCAGTCGGAAACGAAAGATCAAATCGAGAAAAAGGACGAAACTCGACAATAGGCTGCGTCGCAAATTATGGCAAATATTTCCGTAATTTGCTTCCCGCGTTACCCTTCCCCTTTCGGGCAATTTCAATCCTCATCCATTAATTCTGTCGTTAATGAAACGCGCGATTTAATTACCTACATCCGCGTGATAGAAATTCGATAAATAATATTACCGCTGATGAAATATAACCGAGCGAATAAATAACCGGGATGTCGTGACGCGATCACAAGAATTTTACGACGTAATCGATCACGTCGCGACGCCACGAGCCGCCCAGTTTATGGCGAGGTAGATACAAGTGCGTATTTATTCATTTCGTTTGTAAAACGAAAAAAATTTGATCGCGGTGCTCGTTATATTTTTACAAAAGGCGATACACACGCCTGCTTTTCCTTTTCGTCCTTTCCTTCGTTGTCGTTGACTGATCTCTAAAGTGGATACGTTCCAAAATAAGACGATGAAATTCCGCTGGAAGTTTTATTTTCGAGAAAATCGCGTTCGAAAGCTTATCGCCAATTATCGAGAGATTGGCAATCGATGGGAAGTTATTTTATACGCGAAAAATATATTCGCAATGTAGAAGTTTCGTCGAGGAATTGTTCTCTCTCTCTCTCTCTCTCTCTCTTTCCGGTACTTGACGGAAATTTTCAAATTCGATTTCCCCCGGAAAATGGTATTTCGGACGAACAAATTCTATTCCATTTTTCACGTTCCATTCAACCTGGGAGTGAATCAAATTGATGTGTATTTGATTAATCTTCGAATTCTATTTCCGGCAAAATGCTGGCTTCGAACTTCATTCTACGTGTTCGACTTATACCCCCCCCCCCCCCCCCCCCCCCCCCCCTTGGCTAATTTCGCGTTTACCTCTGACAAATTTCCAAGCTTGGTTTTCTCCCGCGTAAAGTCTCCCCGGTGCAATCTGTTTTTCGTTTTAATTCTCGTTTGTGTTCACCGAAGGCACGATAGACCGCGCAACGCACGATCGTTAAACGCTTTAGATAATTCAACAACCGCGAACTTTGTTGACCTTTCCTCTCGAAATTGGACTAGCCGCCGTAGAAAAGAAGAGCGAATAATCAGGTCGGATGCAAAATGAACGAGCCAACCGACACGGTATTGGAGCCATTGAAAAATTTCACGCACGTAATTGTAACGAGATCCATTAATAATTGGCCCCCCGTCGTTACACGTCCACCTGCGCCTTTAATCTATTCGCAACTAATAAGAGCCGAGCGGCACACGGGAGCGAAACGAAGCGCGCTCGAGCCGCGGAACTCGATGACAAAGCGCTTATCGGGCCGAAAACGAATCTATGTAAATAAGAAGGAAACAAGAGCAGAAACGAACCAATTACCAAATCGTAATTACAGATTCTAGAATTCCACGGACCGAGGCTAGGTCCGATCCCTTTTCGTTCCTTTGCCCGATCTGATATTACAAGTTGCCTCGCCTCCCTTTGGCCGGGGCTAAAAACTAACTGTGTGTGTACAATACATTGACGGAGCTTGGTTCGCGGGCGTCTAATGGGAAGTAGCGAAGTGAGAAGTTTGTCGTGCCAGGTAGTCCTTTGGGATATGCGAACGTCGATAGATTTTCGGGTCGATAGACTGGTAGAACGATCAAAACTCCTGATAAATTGAACGTCTCGGTTTATTCGAACGATCGCGATCGATCGCGTCTCCGAGATGCAGAAACGTTTAGTTTTAAGGTAACTTAAATACTTAAATACGATGATGAATGTACAATGAAAGTATCGCAGCCTGTGTAAATACACGCGTGAAATTGTTACCGCGAATCGTGTATAGAGCGTATATACGATTCAATCGATTTTCGAATCATTCTAGTTTACACTCGCGCCTTATTACTCGCTGTGCCGAAAAGGTGCGGCCCATTATAGCCCAGCTAAAGAGCGCTTTTAATGTATTCCGCAAATCATTCCTTGCGATCTAGTACTACGCGGCGGATGGTAAATTTGCTCGGTTCGATCGCGAAGGGAATATTGATTTTCCCGTTTGCGTGGGAACATTATGACGTCGATGTGTACATAGATCAAAACTGAAGCGGGAGCGACTGTGCTCTCAAAGCATTTTCATTAGTGAGCTACGTGTATTGATGCGCTTGGAAAGTTTAAAATACGCTTAAAAGAAACACAAAAAACGACAAGCAAACGGAGAGCTAATAGCAAATAAATGTTTTGTAGTTCGTACTTTAGCTGAGATTGATGTTACGGAGAGAAAAAAGAACTCGCGGAACTGTCGAATTGCGGACATCGAATAATTATGATTCACGCGTGACATTCTTACATTTTTCCAACTGAAGTGACGTGGCGACGTATTTCAATCGTGGCGGAGTTTCCGCGAAGAGAAGCAACTTGTGATCAACTGCAATTTTCAACTATAATTCATCAATTATTATATTACGTTACGTGCTATTAACGAACTGTCAGATTACAAATTAACTTGCAAATTACACACCTCCCTTTCGTAGCTTTTAATAGAACAATATAACTTCTGAAATTTCATATTTCTTTGCTGTCAGGCTTATTCCTGTGTAACAGAGTTGTAGGAATTTCCTAATACCGATACCTTGTGATTTGCAAAGTTCCATTAATAACATCAGTTTAATCGCGCAAGAAAACCCAGGGGAATAGAAATTCCATGTTTGAGGAGTATTTAGCTTCTTCGAGGTGGAGCCGTGCTCCAAGTAAGAATCGACCGTGCGACCGTCATTCTGCGACGTGGGAATGCAAAAGTGGATAAGAATGATACCGAGACCGCCTCTCGAAGCTCAACTGCACGAGATAACCCCACTTTTCCGCCAAGAGTTTTCATTTGCGATCTTTCTCCCGTTAATTCGCGTTTCCAACTATTTTCTAACTATTTTTAGCAACAATAGTCCGTCTCACGATTCTCCTCGAATCTCAATAATTCTTTTCAAACGATAGAAAAATACTCACCTCGATCGAAAATGGCTAAAACCTCCGGTCAAACGGCATTTGATTTAAAATTCTGCATTCTTTCGTTCACACAACTCTCGTTAAAGAAAACGAAGAAATCCAATTGTTTTCTTTCTTGTTATCCGAAAGTTGTTCTCTGCATTGTCTCCCAGTGTTAAATTGACAATTAGCTGTATTTCTTTCGTGAAAAGACCTGACCGATTATAGTAGGAATAGGTATATGTAAAGTGTCGATACGTCTAGTGTTCAACTGAAAATTAGCGAACTCGAGTTATTGTTCGACGTGTTCTCGAATCGTGTTTAGGAACACAATAATCAAATATCGATATTTACTTGCGTAGATTCAATCCAGTTTGAATCCTAATGCGCTTCTCATCGATTTTTATCTTCCTCTTTCCACTCGTTGCGCATCGCAGGCATTTTGATAGCCACGTTATCGCGGCAACAGGTAGACAGATAACCCGTGCCGAGTGTGACGCGTACAACTTCTTGGGAGAATTCGAATAATTATCATCGATCGGCCGTGTTATCTCAGTTAGATATAACGCGGCGACTGTCTCAGTTATGTACGCTGTGTTTCCGGGAAAGTGTATTCCGAAGAGTTACGTCACTCGTTCATAGAGCGATTAAGTAAAATGAAATGAACCTGAATGGGGAAACAAAAGAGAAAATCATCTCACGATACACCTCACTATACCATCTCACCGCTATGGATAAGCCCTAACTTTCTTCAACTCGAGTGCACGTGTCGATCGTTAACCACGTCGAGAACGACCCATTTTTTTTTTTTCACGAGCAATTACGTGAAATCGCATTCTTAACGAAAATCTACGTACGAGAATGGAAACGGAGCGAGAGAAAAAAAGAGGTATATATGTATGTAAATAGCTAACCATTTGCTCTGGCAACTGATTGCGGACCATAACGAGTGACCAAACCGTATACAATAACTCGTCGCTTTCTTTCTAAACTCGTCGGTATGATATCACTGGATAGAAATTATATTATATTTGTTTCGTCCGAGTTATACTCAAATATATTTAAAACTGAGAAAATATTGTAATTTTGGGACGAAATATTCTCAGCGTGGGTGGCACGTCATTGCAGCGCAAGAAATTAAGAGACGAAAGTACGAGGTTCCATGAATCGGCTGTCCGTTCCTGGAAGATCAACAAGTAGTTAGCAAGTAGTGGGGATAGGTCTGTTTGTATGCTGGCGACGGGATTGGCAACGCGGGGTTGCAGGAGGGGGAGAGAGTCGAGAGAGAGAGAGAGAGAGAGAGAGAGAGAGAGAGAGAGAGACTGAAAGTGATGGAGAGGAGGGAAGAGGGTTGATCAGCAGCGGGTCGGCACGAACTGTGGGCTAGCGGGGTGGTAGGGAAACACGGGACGATAGGGAGGGAGGGTTGTTAGAGAGGGGAAGGGAGGCGAAGAGCGGAGACGGTATTCGGGGCAGGCGGGCAGGCAGGCAAGCAGACAGGCAAGCAAGCAAGCAAGCAAGCAGCGAGGCAGGCAGGCAGGAGGCAGGCAACGAGTAAGCTGGAAAGCACAGGGTACCGCGAACGAATCGCGCGTCCTCGTCGTTCAGTCGGGTAGGCGCGTTTCTACGGCGTCGGTCTTTGGAGGATAGCTCGTTCGTTGGTGTTGCCTTCGTTGGTTGTTCCGGCGTTGTTCGTTCGTTCGTGTGCAGTGTGTAGCTCGGTGTTTTGTTCGTCGTTTCGTGGAAGAGGCGAGAGAGGTGGAGGAGAGAGGAGAGGAGAGGGGAGGGGAGGGGAGGAGAGGAGAGGAAAGAAAAAGAAAAGGAAATTGAAAAAAAAGGATCATGAGAACCATGTGCACTCGTGGTGATGTACTTTAGCGACCGACGTGGTGAACGTACGTGAGAGAAAATACGACGTGAGGGAAAGGTGCGACAACGTGGTTGCTTCGGCCGGGACGTCCAGCCAAAGGGAAGTGCGACAAAAGGAAAAAAAAGAAGAGAAACATGCCCCGGCAGCAGCAAGCTAACGGGCACGTTGTACGGGCCTGGGCGAGGCCTTCGCGTCTTTTGCTGTCGTTTCTGCTTCTTTGTGGAACTCTCGGTGAGTGGATCGTGTCTTTCAAACTATTATCGCGGCTCTTTCCTACCTGACTATGTACGTGCACGCGCGGGCTCCTGCGCGCGTGTGTGTATAAGCGCTCGCAAACGATTGCGAGTGTGGTACTCGCGTGTGCCCCGAGAAAACGAGAACGGTGCGTGTGTTTATAACGTTTTGTCCTGCGGCGCATGCGCGGTCTTTCGTAGTACGTCGACGAGGCCAGCCGTGGAACGATGGTGGAGGAAACCGGGGCCTTATGCCGCGTTCGTAAACATCGCGTCCTCCAGAGGTCTCTCGACGCGCGAATCGCATATGCGGATTACCAATCTCAACTTTCCGTTTTTCCGATAAAAATCACGCGACCGACAAATTTCGAAACGTTCGGAGAAAATTTGTTAGAAAGAACTTATGCACTGTAGGATGTCGATTTCATGCATCGACGAAAGGTTTAGTTGACGAAAAGAAACGCCTGGGAACGCGTTTAAGTAAGGTGTTGTCGGTTCGCATCGAACGCGCAAACCATGTCTTCTTTCCACTTTCGTAATGTAAAACCAGTAGCCCGGTTCTGTTTTTCTTGGTGGGAGATATCGGGTAGCAAGGTATCGTGTCGAGCGATACGAAATGCGTACCCTGAGAAAACCGAGGGATCCAAGTTACACTCACGGAGCGATACCTTGATAGAGAGGTGTGCCTTTACTCTGTGAGAGTCTGTAAGTTCCCAACGTTCCTACTTTCAACCACTTTTTCCTCTTACCACTCGCTCACGTCCTTTTCAATGGACAACCATCATTTGTCGCGAGTCTCTAAAAAAGAAGTCTCGTGTCAAATTTCGAAAGACACAACGTCAAGAACAAAGAGATCAAGTTCAAACGAAACGAAGCTGAATGTCTAAAACGGATCGCGAATCTCCTGTCGATACGTCGCGTCGTCGCGTCTTCGTCGCGCGTTCTGCGAGATGACGGGGAGTGGGAAAATAAATAATTGAATTTGATCGTGGCAGTGGAAGGAAACGGAACAGGAGATGAAACGGAACGTGAAATCCTTTTTATCGAGGTTCGTTGGAAGAAGCTGATCGACAGCCCGGCAGAAACACGTTAGCTTTTTATTTAAGCTTAATCGACGCGAGAACGCGTTCGAACGCGAGACGTGGGATCGCACGGAGGTAATCAGGGTCGCGTTCCATTTCGCCGAGTCGGCCGCATAAGGATTCGGTTGGAGGAGATTCGAGAGAGGCCTTCGAGGAACCTTACTCGGCGTAATCTTAAACCACTGCCAACCGATTTCAAAGTGCTCTCTTGGTACATTCCTCGGATTTTTACCTCCTCGTCCTCCCCCCCCCCCCCCCCCCCTCTCATTCTTCCCCTCTTGTCGCTCTCTTCGTTCCCCTTCCCCTTCCTCGTTCGTCAACCCCCTTCTCCTTCTCCTTCTCCTCCTTCCCCACACTTTCTTCTCACTCTAACGTTTCTGCTCTTTTCCTTCTCACGAAAGAATGCAGCTTTAGCTGCAGCAGTAACAGCAACGTCGTCGCCCGCACCACGCAGTATGGCTTCTCTCTTCTCTCGTTCGTGCCCCCACCTTTTCTTCTTTTTTTTTTCTTCTTTTTTTTTCCTTCCCTCTTTACTGCTCGAGATTCTCAAACATCACGTCGTGGACCGTGAACAACCGATGTAAACAAGTCGATTCGGATTATGCAAAATGTCAAGCGGCAAAAATTGTTTCGGAAATCAGTGACACCGCTCGCGCTATTAACGATGTATCCTATCAATCACCGATGTAATATAGCACGTAATATAGCTTTTAATTTAATATTACTTTCATATACGTGTATATATATATTTTATATATATTTTATATAGCAGAAACACGTTTCACGAACTGCAATATTCTCTGTGTAATCGATAATAAAACGTTGATTCTTTGACGATTAAAAACAAACACGTAGATTAACTTTTCGATGCTTTGTTTATTTTTGTTAATTTCAGTTGTTTATACGTTCTTCAGTGTAAACGAAGTCTCCTCATATGTTCGATAAAACGTGGCTTTTTTTTTAGAAATGTATCGTCACTTTCATATTTATAGACTGTAGCAATGTTTGCTGATAGAAATATGTATATATATATATTGCGTGGTAGAACTTTGATTATCGAATAATCAAATTCTTCGGATAATTAACTTTATTTTCGTATGAATTTATTTTGAACCCTTACGTTACAATTTCATTTGATGAAAATGATTACATTTACATTTAAAATATCATGTGTATCCTCTATTATGTGTATTATACATAGATTCCAATTTATTTTCGTGCCTGTTTGCGTTAATTTGCACACGTAATACCTTGATTTCGTCCTATTATCATTTCGATTGCGATCGTGTCGTACTGATTTCGAAACAGCGCGGAACTTAAATTGAAGAACGTAGATACAGTCGGAATTTTTACTACGCTCCCTTTATTGTACCTTTGCGGTTTCTTCGCCCCTGTATCTCCCTCAAGGAAGTCTGCGTAAAAACAACTATTTTGAAGAACGTAGTTTCCTTATTTTGTTTTCGTGGAAAACTCTTCAAATTACGCAACGAAAAATCTCGTCTTCGATTGTCGGTCTAACTGATTAAACAGATTCGCCCGTGTTTCTATGGAAAATTATCGTATCGACGTTTTTTGGAAACCGTGTAAAGAATTCCTTAACTTTGGAAAATTGATCGTCAAGGAATATCCTAGTCAGCAAAAATGGAGAGAATGGGCGAAAAGATAGAGGGGAGATTTAGCAATGCAAATGGACGAAGAATCACGCGATTCGGAATTAACCGTAATACCTCCCATAAAATATGCTCTATCTACATACAGCGTTCATTGTAAATCATTTGGGAAGCACGTGTAGATCAATGAGTTATTTACAAACGTTAGTTCAGGAGAACAATCGCATTAAATTTTTATTTTCCGCGCGTGAAAACGTGCATTTTAACGCTGAAACTTGACCAAAGTGGTCAAAACGACTAATTTAATAATTTTGTTAGATATTTGATAAAAACAGCGTATTTTTTAGGATTTAACTAATTTTTCGTAAAACTTATAAATAAAAGCTGGTATAGTATTATAAAGTTCCTTTGTTTTTTTTTATGGAAATTTTCTGCTTTAATCGTCGGTAGTTTCAGCGTTGAACTCTTGCGCTGGAACGACGTGCTACGCACGTCGAGAATTTTTTGTCCGAAAATTGCAACATTTTCTCAGTTTTAAGTATATTTATGTATAACTCAAGCGAAACAAATAATAAATTTATTACTTCTTAATAATTTCTATCCAGTGATATCGTACCGACGAGTTCAAAAAGAATTGTACACGATTTGGTCACTCGTTATGGTCCGCGATCAGTTGCCAGCGCAAGTGGTTAAAGAACGCTACGCGGAAGCGTGTTTGAACAAAGTCGAGGTTACGAAAATTTTGCTCCTCAACTGACAATGACCTCGGCCCTTTAGCAATAACACGGATTAGTTTTCCAGCGAGAGTAAGAATATTTAAACTGCGAAATTAATGGCGAAGGTGATGGAGGAGCGACGGTGATCGACGAAGAAAAGACCGGCTGTGTTCACTGTGGTGCGCGAGAGGAACAATAAAGATGTAGGGAGAACAGGGGAAAGAGAAGGGAGGGATAAAGACGCAGGATCGCGGTTCGAGGAGAGCAAGTGAGAGCCGGGACAAAGAGCGTTGCATCTCGGGGTCGCCGGCCGTTTCTCGTGGAGGTGTGCAGCTTGTACAGGGAGCGAACCACTAAACCTCTCGACGAATCTCCAATCCCTTTCTGGCCAAATTCTTCCTTCAGTCGAAGTCTTTTTCACAGTTGTTCATTGATCAAAATTTTCACGTTTCAAGATAGAGTGATAGGGGGATAATTGAGCACGTATTATTTCGAGCGTATTCCCTTTATGCACCACAAACATTGAACGACAGTTCTTTCGGAATTTTTAGTTTTCCGTTTTTATAAACCGCGAAACAGCAGGCCAGGATCCCCTCTCCGTGCCAAAAAGTTCTACGAAACTGCAGTATACTCCGGCGTTAAAGTCAGTTCTTGCCGCGTCTGGCAAATATGCACTTCCGTTCCGGAGTATTAGAATATTTACAGAGACCGAGGCAAACTTTAGAAATTATTCTATCGAGTTTGAGAAATCTTGAATGAAGATAAACAGAAATTTCTGGAATCTCGGATAAGCGAAAAATTATTCATATTCTTAACTCGTTCGGTATATACGTGGTTATGTATACACATCCGCTTGTCAATAAGAGTAAGAGAGTGTGAAACGGAGTTTCCCCCGGCGCGTGTTTCTAACTAGTTTTCTATCAATCGAACATTTTTAGATGATAAATTCCGATTGCAAGGTAAACCAATTATCGTTGGTCTTTCTCGATAGTGATAAACAGTGATAGCTCGCAAACAGTGATAGCTCGTTTGCGATAAAATCGAAAACAACGTGTTCGTGCAGGCAATATTTCAGGTATTAAATCACGCGCCGAAGAACGATGAAAATACATATATTCGTGAAAGTACGTGTTTTGTTTTATTTTGTTTACGAGACACAGTGAATTTTACGTTGTAATAATTATAAAATTCTGCTGCATAACCTGGCATAACACTCACCCCCCATTTAAATTCATCGAATTTTTATTTGCGAAAATACTTGAACTCCATTGTGCACGCGAACTCCATTGAAATGTTAAAATACTTCGATGCAAAATTGAACAAGAGCTTTGAATAAATTCCGGGAATATCAAGCGGTATTGGAAGAATAATCAGTGATGATTGGAGAGTAAATGCAAAAAAAGAAAAAGGAAACAAAAAAATGTACAAAAATGTGGAGTGCACGTAAAGTATCCAAAGTGAAGCGTTTTTGCTGCAATGTTTGGTCGATGGAAGAAATCTCTGCTTTCTAATTTTTTTTTTTAGTGACGTTTGTAAAGATCTAAAGCGCACTGAAAACAAAAATTTGCGAATTTATTCATTTTATTCGTTTGTCCCAACGAGATTTACTAAACTATTGAAATGATAATATTCAGAAATTTATTTTTGAATTTCTTGAAACATGTAGAATCTTTAGAAAAAACCGAATTTAAAGCAGAATCTTTAGAAAATCTTTTGTTGGCAGCCAGGACCGAAATTGGTCAGTTTTTACTATCCTTTACAAGCAGATGCACGATTGCAGAACATAAACATTTTATAGAAGAAAATCAAATAGGACATAGGTACAGACGAACTTTTTTCATTATTTTTACCTGCTGTATAAATCACATACACCCTGTATAGTTTTCTTACTCTAGCGTCGGTACTCGAGCCAACGTTATCCCAGTTTATCATTGTTGAAGAAAATGAGCATAAGAAAGTATCACGTTTGTTTGTCTAATTATCGCTCGCTCGATAAATCGACTGGATGACGAACGTAGAAAGAGATATTATAGTAAGGCGAGATCATGCGTTTCTTAACGGTAATCCAAATTCCAAACATTTCTCCGAAAAGCTTCGTCCTATATCTTCATTCCTCGCTTCGTCATCTTTCAAACTTTCTCTCTGATGTCCCTCTATCACGTTCGAGCGACGGTACGACGAGTCCCAAGGAAAATCAAATGGTTGGGAACCGCGTTACGCCACGCTTCGGTTCTCTTGACCTCGTCGTGACGAAAAGACGAACGCGTGGTGGAACAAGCTCTTATTCCAATTCGCGCAATATCCGAGCACTTCACGGCGGGAACTTTACTTATCAACAATCACCGAGAAACATAGTTTGTAGAATAAGAATCGAAGGAACTATGATAAAAAAGAAATCAGCTCCATATTCTCTATTTAAGTTCTTCCATTTGAACACGGGAATGAACACAATGTGACTTTGGAGCATGGTTGTATTGTCCATGTAATGTAAAAATCCAAAATGTAAGTAATGAACAATGAATAGCGATAATGGAGGAAGAAATTTGTTCATTATGAGGTCTCGTTTCAGAGAGAATGAAGTTGAAAAAATATCAGACGCTCCGTCGAATCATATAACCGATAAACGTTCAAATCTCATTTGCTCAATAACCAGACTTTGTAGCAGATTCTATTGTTCTCCATTTTCGACTGATTCCCGCACGTGAAAACCGTCTTCTGTCAATTGTCTAAATACAATTGGACGTGTAGCTGACAAGTTTGCAAACTTCATCGCACCCCCCGCCTTTTTCCATTTTCATCTCGCTTCGAACAACGAATATTTCCTCCTGACCGCCCGCCACTTTATAATTCAGGCTGTACAACAAGGCAACGCACATTTGGATCAGCGAATTTAGATCGGCCGGAGGCCCGTTAAATCCGGCGTAAATTAAAATTTCAAGCCAAATGGAGTTCTCGTTACTCTATTTGGATTGATGTACGGATTAACGCGCGGTCGATTGTAGACGAGCAACAAGGAAGAAAAGAAAAACTGCTCGACTTGTACCCCAGTACGATTCGTCTCGCTGAAAAGCCCAGAAGTAACTGTTCTGACTAGGAAACGAAGACGACTTTTTTGCAATAAAATTTTATCGACACGCAAACATTTGAATCGATACAAAACAAATTACAGGCGCGATCGCTCAGCACCAGACAACGCCGCGCCCCCTCGCGAATCACGTGACCCAAATCAACCAATCGCTAATTTTCGTTGCATTAGCGTTGCACCTGAAGAGGAACGCGAAGATCGCACGGCCACGGCGTTAATTCACGTCGCTGTTGTATTATTATCGCCGAATCCGTTCCAATTGGCTGGATTTCGAGGGGACGACGGGGGCTATCATGTTTAGTACCGTGTTCTGGCTAGCCTGGCGGGCATCCGTCCGTCCGTCAGGGGTAGCGCGCCGCTCGAAAGCGGACGGTGACGTCCGTATTTCGCCGGCCGAAATACATTTGCATTTGAAAATCGTTCGCTGCGTCGACTGACAGTCGTTTATGATGAGCGTGATTCGTGACACGCGCGTGCGAGCGAGCGATGTGATTCGCGTGCAGATTTTCCGGACGCGACGCGCGTCCCGTTGTTACCCGTTTCTCGTCTAACTAGGATCGATCGATGTGTTATTACCTCGTTGTCGTCGGAATGCGGTGTTTCCTCACCCCTACCATCGTTCGTTTGATTTTCCTCCCAGTTTCTAGAGGGAAGCAACGAAGGAGAAATAAAGAAAGGGAGGAGACCGTTTCCTCCCTTGTACTCTGTTTTTTTTTTTCCGGAATCGGAAGAACAGATCGTAACGAACCTCGATTGATTGACCGGGGATATAGATTTAGCTGGACAATCGACGTCAAGTCGCGAAATAACTGTCAAACGATATTAGCGATAAAACGCTAAGTAAATTTCATCGAGATAGGAGGACATTGAATAGCAGTAGTCGCTCGACTCGGATTTGCTTCAAATCGTGTTCCCGTTGCAATTATTCCCACGAAATGGTCCGGAAACGGTTTTATCGAAATTTCTTCCTTTTTTTTTTTTTGATCACACGTTTGTTGAAATACGTTGAATAGCCGATAATCAAATAAATCTGTTCGAAAGAGTCCCAGCATGGATATTCAATCAACGCTACGCTACGAGATTATTGGCGACAGAAACGTTTTTTGATTATCAATGATGACATAATCAAGTATATAATTAAACAGTCGCGTCTGTTACATTATTTCTATAATTACGTTAATTTAAACCAAGAGCATCCGGTCCCGGATAATTTCATTCGTATTACCTGCAAATGAATTTCGACCGGTTGAGAATGACTCCTCCTCGCGTTCTTTAAATCTACGCTGTTAATCGTTGAATCAACGTACATGTGAATTATTGTACTGAATCATTGTACATATTATTGTTACTAACAGGCAGAAAATAATGGTTGCGGAAATCCCGAAACCACATTCTACATTCTTACGGTCGATCGGCTCGCGCCGTGGGGAGTTTCCGTTTGATCGAGTTCGGTGAAAAGGTTAGGAAGAAGGACGGGACACCGGGACCCGGTGGTCGGTGCTCGTAAAGCGAAATACTACTTGGCAATGACGCGAAGCCCATCCTCGGTGGCGTCTCTCTTTCTCTTTCTCTCTCTCTCTCTCTCTCTTTTATTCGGGCGCGCGTTCCAGAGAATTCGTCTGGGAAAAAACGTAAATGGGATTAGCTCGTTTCGACCGGGATCACGGAACTGCTATTTCGCGAATGCCCGCGTTATTCTGACGCGGTGCTGTTACTCTTGCGCGCAATTACCCCGCAACAAGTTACGCTTCAAAAGGGGTTACATTGTCGTAACGTCCCCCGCTTTTTCTTAATCTTTCCTGAAAGCAACGACGCGAGAGAGAGAGAATACCTTTGAGCAAAATATGGGTTTAAAAGGCGAGGGGTTTCTGGTTCAAAAAATGGGGTTTCTGGTTCCGTAGTTATGGCAGATGCCGCATCTGTTGGAAAAATTTAATTAAACTAAAGTAATCGATTTAACAGAGATCGCGTCTTTTTACGTCGTTGAACATTTCCTTCTCTATTTTTTTCGCGGAAGTAACGAGGCCTTTATCTCTTTCTGAAAAACAACAGTCTTTCTTGTTGACGTTTGGGAAAGCACACGACGAACAATTCCTCTCCAAATTTTCAAGCTACGGGGCGGGAAACATTATAGATGACGTGTCTCTCACGTTGTGTAGAGGAACGAGTTTCAAACTTAATATATACTATAATAACTAATTAGTTCGGACTTTCTCTTTTTATAATTACAACGAACGTATAGTTTGGTGTTGTGTGATGTGACGTAATAGTACAGGGTGTTCGCCTGTTTTTCTTTTTAATAAAACATCGAAATGTGAGAACAAACTAGTTTTGTTAATTTTAAATGAAATTTCAAACACGATTCTTTCATCACGTTTTAAAAATTATTTCTTTCTTTCGTATGCTGACCGCCAGAGTGTTCGCGAATTTGTGCTCCCCTTTTAGTAGGAGCAATGCACGTTGACGATGTCGCGTGTTAGAAAGTTATAACCGGCAAAATTCCGTGTCAAATACCATTTGAACGATTATTTCCAATGCCACGTCATTTTATAAGTTGCTGGTAGATGGTACAAAAAAAAAAAAGCTCGCCGAGAGCAAAGGGTTAATGTAGCGTCGATCGATTTTGTACGACCGATTTCCATCTGATTTCAATACACGCCGCTTAGACCTCTTTCAAACTTGCGGAAAACGCAGCCACGTGATTCTGATCGAAACTCTCCCTTCTAATCATCCGAAACTGACTATCCAAAAAATAAAAAAAAGTATAAAAATATGAATCAACGAAAAATACAGCCATCTTTCTTGGATTCGTTTTCCCCCGCGGTTTTCGCGTGTGAAATGTAAAACTGCTCGCGACACAGCAGAAAATAAAGTTGTAAATAAAAATGCTAGAATCGGCAGGTGAATTTTCCACGGAGTATGAATAATAGAGAGACCAGAAATTGACCGTGCGCTAACGACGGGGAATACACGGGTACCGAACGTGTCAGGCATCGTAATTCTGGTTAACGTTTTCGTGTCGTGTCTCGCTGGCTCGCTGCATCAGGCTCTCCTTACAATTAGTAGATCCATTACTCGCTTGCGCTTAGCTTGACCTCTCGCCGCTCCCGGGACGAGGCTAGTTTCCACCGGAATATATATTACACGAGCCCGCGTATTTCGCGTATCTCGCGTTTAATGAGTAGGAAAACCAAATTCCAGTTGGCGGTGAATTTATCGTACCAAAAAGCGCGGCGCGGTGGACGTTCGCCGAGAAACGCTTGGCCGTATGCTTACCGGCATCTTATTATGGTAGCTTATTAGCTCGGCGGCAGTTATACCCGGTGGCAGCTCGCCTCACCGTCTTGCGAACGAGCGAGCGACCGAGGGGCGGGAAAGTTTCGTAACTAGAAATTAAAAAGTTGCAATGAGAAAGGAAACTTTTTTAAACGAAACCGCCGCGAGTTTCGCGTTGGAGTGCTTTGCGCCCCTATTAATATCGCCGCGCGTATCTCTCGTATTCTCGTAATTCCGCGGATAATTCCCGTGCCTTTCCGGGCCTTTGGCTTCCAGGTCCGATTTTGCCAGATTCGACCGCAGGTTGTCGCCTCTCCCCTCCCCCACCCCCCTCCTCCTCCTCCCGATGTTTGTCACCGTGACGCGGGAACTTTATTTAGAAGCGTAGAGTCGAACTTCTCGAGTACAGTACTTGCCAGGAATTGATAAAGGAACGAAAAGCACGTTCTCGCCCTCGGGTTAATTAATACCCGAATTTCAAAATTGATCGATCGAAAGGTGAACGCTACACTTGGAGACTTTTCACTTTGATTATTTCGAAGTAGAAACGGAAGGTATTTGAATGTATCTTTCTTGACCAGCTGCACGATGCAATGAAAAAGAATGTATATAAATACATAGTTGTATGAGAAAAAAGAACAGTGACCTTGAAAACTCCGAAAGAGATGATTTCTTTCTCAATGGGAATAGAAATATTCTTGCCAATTATCTCGATACTATTCACCTTAGGCGAGAAATATTTTTTTGCATTCCGAAAAGATATTCAGCCTCACTTAACCCTCTGTGCCCAAAACTATTTTCCATGTTTTTCGAAAGTTCTCAGCAATTGGTCAGATTCGCACATACTAAACCTAACCTAAACCTAACCCTCTCTGCACAAAACTATTTTCCATATTTTTCGAAAGTTCTCAGCAATTGGTCAGATTCGTACCTACTAAACCTAACCTAAACCTCACCTAAACCTAGCCTAAACCTAAACCTAACCTAACCCTCTCTGCACAAAACTATTTTCCATATTTTTCGAGAGTTCGTCTCAGCAATTGGTCAGATTCGTACATACTAAACCTAACCTAAACCTCACCTAAACCTAACCTAAACCTAATTTAAACCTAACCTAAACCTAACCTAAACCTTCTATTTAACAAACATCTGAAATATTCCGACGTTTCAAACTGGTACTCTTCGACGTAACGATCGCCCCATCGTTAAATTCATCGTCCACGCGCGATATCGTCGAGCAACTGCCCGTTCGAATACCTTCGCGAGTCGTTGCACTCGCGAACTTCTTACCACGCGGATTTTATCGCGTGTAATAAAGCGAGCGAAAATGAAAATGAAATGCCACAGGCGCGATACACGTATTGTTGCGTTAAAGGGACCGCGCGATTCCCAACGTCGTCGAGAACGTTGCACCGTGAAGAAGGCTTGCCGACGTAACGATTCACCGTCGTGGAAGTATTCGATGACGCCTACTCGATACTCTCGTCTCGCTCAACGCCTAACCGTGAATATCGCTTGCCTTGCAGAATTCCCGGCGTCTTTGCTTCATCTTGCGCTTCCTCTTGCCAGTTTTCAACGTTTCTCCCTCGTCCCCTTTCGCCTTTTTCTTTTTTACCTTTTTCTCTCCTCGTCGTGGATCGTTTGCTCTTTTCTGCGGTCTCTCGGCTGGAAAGTCTCTCTCTCTCTCTCTCTCTCTCTCTCTCTCTCTCTCTCTTTCTGAGCTGTTGCTTCGTCACATCTCTTCCATTTTGTGATACCGTTGCCGAGATCTCTCTGCGTTGGAAAGTAAGCGGAAGGTCAAGCTCGTGACGTAGGAGACTGGCCGTAGTAGTACGCGGAGCGGACAGGCCGAGCGGGCAAGCGTTTGGTAGTAGTACCTGTGTAGTACGTCGGGGCAGGGAACAGAGAAGAAAGAACGGTGCAACTTGGAAGAACGTAAGGTAACGGCAACGTTGCCGGTATCGGGCGGCACTTCTTTGGGAGGGACTAGTTACAACGACAGATTTTATTCTTTTCCTTGAACCTTCGAGTTATATATTTGCGTGGTCATCACTGAAAGATCGAATCGTACGAAACAAAAATAACTTTTACACACACGTGTAATGTGTAATGTTTTTTAAATTTTTTATTATTTTATTTTTTTTTTATAATCCTCAGTTTTTCAGTGGCCACCCTATATATACTGCTCGCAAAAATTAGGAGATATTTCAAGATGAATGTGAAGCGATAAAGAAACAGAAATTATTACATGACATTAAACCATTATTACAGTATATATATATAATAAATAAAACCGGAGAATGTACTATATAACAAAAAAAAAAAAAATAACTTTATCCATAAAGCAGAAACCTCATTCGGCGTGCAAATGAGGTTCACCGTGTATTAAATTTGGTAGACGCGGCACTCAAAATGTTAATACACGCTAGAACACTCCAAATTTAGAGTAATGGAGAGTGATTGACGTTATATATGCACATTAAATTTGTTTCCCTTTTTTTTCCTTTTTCCCTCTATTTCTTCTTTTGATCAAAGCTTACCCTCTCTTCTAGTCGAAAAATTACGAATACGAATATATCGAAATTGGTTGGAGCAACAGTCGCGAAACACGCATAAACGTCAATGATACAAGATTTCACAATTTCTATTTTTATCGAAAATTACAAAAATGAGATATCGATTCTTGAAATTTTCATTAATTTTCATAAATCTAGATTCCTGAGGTTACGATACAGGAATACGTTCGTACGGGGTAAATTTTCGTCGCGGTACTCGTTCTCTGCAGTGCATCGTTCGTCGATGACATTTTTCGTACGACCAAAGCGTAGCAACGAATTGTTCCATTTACGCTCTTGCGTCCAGTTTCCTCTCATGTCGGTCTGTCGGTCTTTTCCTTGGCGATGCGACTGGCAGTCATCACTTCGAGTGAAATCGTCAACCTCTAACGATTGTATTGAGCAAAAATTCTTCAAGTTTTCTAAATAGTACGAAAAACTCCACTTCTTTCCACGGAAGGGAAGGAAGAAACGGAAAGTTTCGTTGTTTCGTTTCTTTCGGATTAACTCTCTCACGAAAAAATTGAAGAGCATCGAGTTTCCAAAAAAAAAAAAAAAAAAAAGGTCTTCGCCTTTTTGAAAATGTACATTTCGCGCCAGATGATATTTTTCACCGTACGTATCTAGCTGTCCTACCTTTCTGCGTTTCACTCCCTTAAACAGTCCCTCGTTCTCCTGCACGCGCTCGCCAATCTTTTGTAAACGCAATACGGAGTTACGAAAGACTTGCGGCACGTAACAACTTTATTAATGCGTCTCAAAAGGGCGGGATTGCGCGTTAAATGTTCCGGCAGTGGGAACTCGGCGTGTTGGCATATCCTTGCGTTGTTAGACTTTATAAATAACAACACTCCGTGCTCGCGCTTCGTTTTTTCCATTTCGCGTTCCTCTCGCTGTTCCATTTCCTCCCGTCGTCTCGTTTTCATTGGCGGATCCAGAAACTCGCTCCCGCGCGACCAGAAATCGCCACTCGTTCCGTCGATTTGCCTCGGACCGCGAGACTGCCGCTCGCGTTTTCGCGTTAGCGGCTCTTTCCACGCTCGTTCGAAAAGGACGAAAGCCGAGCACGGGAGATTCTCTCGGTCGGGAGAGCGGAGCGTCTCGAGCGTGTTGGCAACAGTGGAGAGAGAATTATACACGGGTTCTGTATGTTTGTATCGCGCGCAGGGAGTAAGTGTCGCGTGCAGGGAGGAGAAGAAAAGAAGGAGACGATGATGAAAAAGCCGGTTGTGCAGGGTATGCGGTTGCAACCGTAGAACGCAACTCGCTTCGGACGCGCAATTTTCGCGGACGTGTTTAGCCCCGTTGCGTTTCGTACGCGCGAGAGAAAGACACGCGAGCGTGAGTTTGAGTACAAGTGTAAGAGAGAAAGGGAATCGACCTTCCTCCCTTTCTTCCTTTGCTCTTATCTTCGCGAGTTTGACGAGTTATTTGCACGTTACCTCAGTCTTCCCGTCCCATGACCTCTTGATAATAGCGCGTTTCCTACGGAGCAAGCTCGAGACGTATGCGTGCGAGCAAAATAAATACATGGAATGAAATCTATAAAACGTCGGCCGTTAGATCAGGTTTCGATTCTTGCGCTCACGCGAGAGAGATGTGTAATAACACGATAGAGCCGATCGTCAGAATATATAATACGTATCATTGGAATAATCAGTCCCTCAACCGTGCCATCACGAAATGCACAGGAAAATCGCACTTTGTTGCTGTTGTACAGGCTGTTTCCGAAATTGCGGTGCAACGAGCCGGGATGTGATTTTACGTTTCACAGAACAGCCAATTTTTCCACATTTTCGAGAAAATTTCATCGTTAGGTACGCTTGAGTTTAGCTAATTCCAAACGTAACGGAAAGGAGTAATTACAACGGGAGGTTGTTACACGTACTCTAGAATAAGTGAGGAATGTCTAGGGAAGAATTTTTTTTCATGCGCGTATCAAGACACAACTTCCGACGAAACATATTCAGTCCGTTTTCTTAAAAATTGAGGCTGCAAGTGAAAAAATTTTATTCTACGTTTTTCACTTGTTTTTGAATGGACAGGATACTCTCCTATCGATTATTTTGTTCTGTCGCGTCTAGAATTAATTAAATTCAAGTATTCAGTCTAGAATTAGTGAATTTTCAACAAAGTCTTAAATAAAAAAAAATCTATTCTTTTTTCTCATGAATCATCTCCTGGTTGTACCACGATTTCACCCTGTATATTGTTACGACGTAGTTCGCAACGACGTGCACTATGGGCGTTACGATATATTTCGTCATCACAAAGTGCATTACAGGCGCGACGATATATATATATCTTACGGACATAATTATCTAATGCAAACATCGGTATCAGTAAAAATTAAGCGATTAAAGGATTAATGCAGGAGTTTCTCAAATGGTTGAGCATATTTTTATCCAAAAGCTAAATATTAAACAGCTATCACTGTCGTCTCTCTTTTATTTTACTCGACAGTCTATTACATATATCGAACAAATTATTCCGTCGCGTGGATATTTTAATATTTCTTCGTCAAGTCGTGATTTAAGAATTTAGAGATCGTTGCATTTATATTTCATCTCGCTAGATCCAGTTGAAGATGCATAACAAATTTTTTCTAATAACGGATCACTGTGTATTAGACGCAGATTATTTCGTAAGAACTATCTACTGACGTGCGTCGCCATTCTTAATAATTGATCGAACAAAAATTTTCGGAGCCACCGCATGCGAATCTTCGTGATCGATTGATCAGTGAAAACTGAATTGAATAATTTATAAAATTGCAAAATATATATAGCAAACAGCAGGGGAAACTTATTTTACAAAAATTAACATTCTGCCGGCACACGTCACACTATAACACTTCTCAATCCTCAATACCAATAATTAACATATGTATCAGTCGTTCGTAAATACATCCTTCCGTACCGCGAGCGTCGATCGAATAAATACTCTGGAATATTCCGTGCAAGTCTTCACGTCGGTCGATCGTCGGAGACATTAGCTCCGTAATTAAATAATTTACAATAAAATTTCGAAAATACAGCAAATGATAAACGGCGAAAATTCACTTTACAGAAATTAATTATTACCGACGTTCACGCGTCGCAATGCACTTCTCAATCCTCGATACGGGACCAGCGATTAACATACGCGTTAGTTCGTGAATAATTCGTAATGCCGATCGAGTAAAAATTCTCCGGTGGCACCGCGTAAGGAACACCTCGGTATCGATCGGTCGCTTTTCGGAGACGTTTCTGAAAATGTCAAAGGGCAACGGATTCACGCGTTTTCTCGGACAAAGTGCCTCAACAGCGCCTCGGTGACGTATCCTTCGCCCGTCTCTCCCTCCCCCTTCTCCTTCCAATCTATTATTCCACCGCCGGTCGTTCGTTTATTCGAAGAAAAGGCGATTGTCGTTGCGGCGTTTATGATACTCGTCGACCACGAGTACGTACGTACGTGCACATATACACAGATGCACGTCGTAGCGAAGAAAAGAAGGAACGGGACGGGACATTTGGGCAAGACGTGGCGGAGGCAGCGAAGAGAAAATTGGGGAGGGGAGAAGCAGTCGATGAAGCAAACGCCGCACTCCTGCGCTTTCGGTGATTCGTTTCTTCTGACAGTCGAGGCGAACGAACGAATTTCCTGTCGCCGATGAAAGACCCTCTTCTCGATTACACGCGATGACTAATCCAGGAAGGCAAGAGGAGCCAGCGACTCGTCGATGCGTTCGAAAATCGACGTTCGTTCTCTCTCTCTCTCTCTCTCTCTCTTTTTCTCTCCCGGCTCTGGCGCCGTCGTCCGCGTCATCGGACGATTACTCGACGCGCGCGTACCCGCGACTCGCGACTCGTCTGGAAAAAATCGCTGAAAGCCCGGCGATGTACAAGTTTCACGGACTAGGAGAGAAGAAAGGGAAGACTTGCGTGTGGAAGATGCGTGGAATGTATTAATAGTTGGGCGATTAGGGGCGCGATAGTAACGTCAAGCAGGCTGAGATTACGCCGAGCGTTAATTTTAGGATCTTATTTGTCCGCTTGCGCGTTTCCCTTTGCTTCTTCGCAAGGAACGTCCGGGGTTGTTGAACAATTTGCAAAATAAAATACGACAGAAGTTGTGTTTCATTTCACGCGTACGCAGTTGTGTATTTTATTTTTAAAGTTTTTTTCACGTTTCATTAAATCGCGTGTACATCGGGCAAAGTTGTATTTTCAGATAAAATTGTTCAATATTAAAATTATATTTTGCATTTAAGTAAAATTTATTTGTGTTTTGTTTTTGCAATGTTTCGTAAAATTACGTGTATTGTTAAATGAAATATATAAAATTACAACAGAAATTGTATCTTGATGACTGTTTAATAAAAATCAGGCTCACGCGCAGAGACGTATAAAGTGTATTTTACACTACGGAGATACAGAGTCCCGTATTTTAGTGTTCGAACTTTGTCGATCCGCTGTATAAGTACAGATAAGACCAAAGTATCGCGTGGCAAAAATTAAAAAGTTTGCGCTTCGTTAAAAAGTCGTGTAACAAAAGTATGAAATATGACGAATAACGTACATCGATATTCTTTCTTTTGCTTGAACGCAAGACAAGATATGATAAATGATGTTCGTGGTACATTATTATCTATACAGCCCTAGATTTCTACAGAAAGTACTCGCACATTCGATGAAAAATTGTCTATGTATATTAAACTGTTGTAATTTCACAAATAGTCGTGTAACAATCCAGTTGGCAGCCTCCACTTCGACAGGCTTGCGTTAGTTTTTTTCAAAAATGTTTTTACACCGCGTAGCAAGGATGCTTTTGTTCCTGAAAATTGTTCGAAGCGCCGAAAAAATGTTTTCATGATGAAATCTGTTATGATCTTGGAAATTGAAGTCTTCTCGTGTTAACACTTGCCGTGCAATTTTGTTTCGCCTTTTATTAAATTTTATTAAATTTTGAACAATACCGTTAAACGACAGAGTGTTAGCATTTCTTGAATTTCGGCGTCCGAGATTCGATGAAAGAGCGAAAAGAAGTCTTCGAGTTTATTTGTTTTTTATTGGTTGATACATTGAGATTTTTTTTATTTGATTTAATAAATATAATTTTATTTCTATGATACGAGTTCAAAACATATACTTCGTCAAGTTCATTAATTCAATTTAATTTTTAAAGATTGTGGTAGATTTAGTCATAAAAAAAATTTTCGAAGACTTGGTTTAAATTTACTTGGTTTACAGTTTTCGACAACCTATACAAAAGTATCCTGCCGCATAACGCGAAAACACCTTTGGAGAAAGAGAACGAAAGATTGGCGAAGTAAAGGTTTCGCGCTTTAAAACCGGATTGTTGCGCGATTTCGTTTCACAAAGTTTGAACAGTTTAAAATATCGATAACTTTTCCTAAGTAAAAGTTTGCAACACAGAAATATCTGCACGGGATAAACCGACTGCAGGAATTAAAGCTGCGCCGAAGCTGAAGAAATTCGACAAAGCGTCGAACAAAAAAAAAAAAAAAAAAAGAAAAGAAAAAAATACAGTCCGCAATACGTTCAATAGTGCACTCTGATATCAGCTTCGCATTGATAAAGGGAGGCGTGCACTTCTGAAATGCTCAGCGTACAGTTTTACGTTTCACATTTTTGTTCAAACCTTTTAATAAAGCATTCATGGACTTTTTTGCCACGTGACCTTTTAATCTTATTTTTAATACGTAGTACTGTTCTCACCTGTTGAATACACAAGTGCTGCGGACACAAGTGTTCGCCGAGATTCGCTGTTTATTCAATTTTGTTCGTAAAAATTACGCGTTGCTTTTCTCGCGTGTGTTGGCAAGCAATTGCGGAGAGCAGAAGGGTGGGGGCTTTCATTGAATTTGCCTTACATCGTCGATATCGTATCGTTCGCAGCTGTTCGTCATAGCGACCATTAACAGGCGTCACGTACATCTTTTCGAATATCACGATCAAAAGCAGAAGTTTGAACGAAATTTGGTATATATCGATACGTTGTTTATTTTCAACTTTGGGGATTTTTAATAATTTTGTTGCACAATTTGTACATCAGTTTACGAAAGTGTTCGAAGCAATCGTAAAAGAACTCTTTTTCATATATTACGTGTTATACAAAACATTTTGAAATGTAAGGAAGCCGTCGCGATTATATTAATTAAATTTAGAATCAATTCGAAATTGCAGAATATTTATTGTTGCCAATATTTAATACGCTAATATGCATTATAATAAAAATTTAGTATATAACCATCTCAAGTACGTAACGAACGTTAGAGATGAATGCTATACCTTACGAACAATGAACTGTAGCCATTTAAATAATTTCGCATTTCGAATAGATTTTTAAATTCGCTTTTAAACTTACCTCGCATAATTGGCGACAGTGTTAAAATATTTGATATCAATATCACAAAAAGTGTACAAAAAGTTCCTACATTCGTTCAAACATTCCTCGTAATCAGCGGCGTTACGTTATGGTCCGCTCTCTTCCCATTAGAATCGACGCACGGGAATATATTTTATATACTCCCGTATTTACACTATCGGGTTTGCATTAGCCATTAGAGAACACACCGAAATATCAATTATTAATTATAGGTGTTTCGACATTATCGAAATATGGTTTCCCAGTTGTGGAGCCAGCTAATAACGTTGTCGCTCAGTTGCAAACAGACCCAGGAAACTAGCGCGCTAGCGAGTTGTAAATGGCAAATGAAAATGGCTCCTCCTTCCAGGAAAAGGAATATTTGGTCATAACGTCAGTGTTATTTTTTTTTCTCTTTTCTCTCTCTCTCTCTCTCTCTTTCATCGTTTTTAGCTCCGGCATAAAACGGTTATTTCTTTGCAAGCTGGAGCGTGCAAACCTTGCGGGCGGCGGCGAGTCGTTGTGTTTCGTTTCTCCAAATGTTTCCGTCTGTACGTGCTAACACGTATCGCGCGTTTAGAACGTAGACGTGGCTCGCACCTCTAACGAACCGTTCCGCGGGAATTCAGTGTTTTGTCTCGCGCTTTTTAACAGGACGTTTTTCTACGGCTCATATCTACCATCTTCCTCTCTTCCTGTCTCTCTTTGTTGGTCCAGTTACTTGGCAACTCGACGCACGAACAACGTTCTTGTTCCAAGTTGCGAGGAAGAGAGACTGGCCCGAGAGCAAAGCCAGCCTAAGCTCCGAATGCACGACTTTTGCAAATGTGATGCGCCGCGTTTAAGAGAAAAGTCAATTTATATCCTTTTCAGCGGCCGCGGGAAAATAATTTCATACCTCGTCTCTCCTGCATCTTTTATTTTCGTCGTCTGTTGTTTCAATTGTGCTTAATTATGCGCGTAATTGATCCACGTTTTCTTGCGCCACGATAACTTCTACGATGATAAATTTACGCGTGAAAGAAGAAATGGTTGCGAATATTGTATGATTGAAATATCCGAGTTATAAAACAGGATTATGCGGATGCATAATTGTATACTTTGACGGTGTAAATAGACTGGAATGTATCACGTCGGTAAATTTTCTCTACATTCCACCGTTTCTCACTTGGTATAATAGACTCAAAGCTCTGTTCTCATCAATTCTAGGATCTACTCGCACGAAACGAGCACCCGCGTCGTCCCTGATTCGTAATTGAAGATATATCTCTAAGATAGTCATCAAAATATGAAAATTAGTCCTGAAATTCGTAATTGAAAGTTACCGAGAAGAATCCACAATTTCATCGAATAAACGCGCAGAAGGTGCATCTGCTAAAAATATATAATATACGTATTGTCTTCGAAAGGTATCTTCTCACGTCACGCGAGAAAGATTACTTTTAAATTATCGTTTCGCTCGAGGTGTCTCGGTTTAATTTATTTAACGAGAGACAACAAACGAATTACACAGAGTGCAAACAGAACGCAACAATTAAATCACAGTGCGATATTGATTAATTTTAATACGATATGTAGTTGCAATACCACGATGTAGCATCGTCATTTATAAAACCAGAAATCTAGGATAAGGAGCGTTACAACGATAATTTTTCTTTTTTTTCAAGTATTTTAATTAATTGAACGTCGAACAGGATCGGGATTACGACGAAAAATTTGAGAAATCCTAAGTTTCGTCATCTAAGTCATCCAATGTTCCAAGTTTAATGAAACGAACAAAAGTTTAGCGAGAAAAAGGAAAGAATGCTACAGCGAGTTTCGAGTGGTTGTTGCAAAGAGAAAGTTTCGAGAACTTTTTTAGTGAAGGATTCAGTCGAGAGGAAAATTTTTCAATTTTTTCACGCGCCTTTTTCGAATTTTCGAAAGAGAGGTCCTTGAAAAAAGCGAATTCATATCGAAATAGAGATTTTCACGCTATAAAGCGAGAGCAAATGAATTTTTTTCATCAGGTTATATCAACAATTTTCCACTGCCATTGATACACACATAATCGTCACATAATTGTGTACGTCTGTCGCATAATATGGAAGAGGACGCAACAAGCAAGCTAACGTCGAAAAATCCTGGATCACTGCAAAAAATCCTTCCAAAAAAGCCAGAACAAATCTGGAGAAATCCAGACGTCCCTAAGTCCAATGGCAACCCTAATTAAGTTAAAATAGATACGGCTAGATAATAATAGTATTAATTACGACTGGATCGAAATTGTTGTCGGAATATTGATGGTAAATCGATATGTATTCGTGGCAATGGTATTCATCGATATCCGTGTACCACCGTCGAGAGCAAAATAGGAAGAAAAGCAAGATGCATGCACAGTTCCGTTAGATTTACGGCAATTCCTTGGCGGATGCTAACCAACCGGGCAGATGTTCTCTCTCAGTAGTCAGAGGTTATCGGTTTGGTTGTGGTTCATTTTTCCTTGTGTCTTATGGCTTTCGACGAGTTGAGTATTTCCAGGAATCGCGTTCGTTCGAGTTATCATTGATAAAAGATTATTTCGCGTTCCCCGAAATATCTCGACAGTATCAGGGCAATTTATCAGGGCGGAGTACTCGAACCGTGTGCGTACGCGGCGGGGACGGATACGCAAGCTGGCCGACACTTCCGTCCCGGCGGGATATTTGAAACGACTGTTTGAAGTTGCGTACAGGAAACATTGTTTATTAGCATTTTTACACTCGACTGTCCCCCGTAATGGGACATTATACCGAAAGTTAATTTATAAAGTTTTTCACAATTGCTGATAATTGTAGCCGAACGTAGGTATGATATGATGATGTAACATAACGACGCAGGAGAAATTTAACAAAATTTCAAACGAAGAAATTTTCGAGGATAGAGACAGCCGTGAGTCAAGTTGGATTATAATTATTACTCGAATAATTCGCGTAAAGTAAACTTCTTGTTGCTTCTTACGAAAGTTATAAAATGGCGAAGGAAATTTTTCAAAGTGAAATTATGTGTCATCAACTTCTGCGTGCTATACTTGGTGACTGCTTTAAACAAAGTAGACACACTAGAGAAATACAATCAACAAAATTTCACGCTAAACAGGATGATTACAAAGATGATACAAAAAATGGTTTCGAGGGCAATGAGTTAGAACTGTTGAAAAAATTTTTTTCTGAGAAATTCGCGCACACTACGATTATGGTTTTATCGATCCCACTTCTGACAACAAATTTGTTCGGTTCCAAGAAAGACGCGAGTTTTTGGATACATGAGAATCGATTGCGTTTTTACAGTTTTATGAATATTTACTATGTGTCATTTGTAGAGACAAAGGTCAAGAGAGTGACGTATCCCCGTGAGTCTTAGTATGATTTTAGTACCTCAATCTAATCTAATCTGTTTAAAATTGTTTGCTAGGGTTCCGTTTTGGGTATTTCGCGGAGAGTAGGCAGTCGTTAGAACTGTCATTGTAGAAGTTTTATAAACAATTGTACAATTTCTAATTATTAGAATTTCATTAACGCACTACGTATACACGTGGCTGATCTCATTGCCAGACTTTCGTTCGAACTGTATATTTAAAAGATACAAGTATCTTTGTCAGATATTCATTTTTGTTTGGACAGAAACACAATTGTACGAATCTCGTTTGTTTTAATTATCGTTTAAATTACAATGATTTGCACGCAGAATTTACATTTTGACACGGTTGTTCCGGCGTTAATAGATATTTCCATTTGTTTGTGTTGATATTAATATTTCTGGGTAACCAAAATCAAGTATACGGCAACGCTCACTGTGAAAATATTAATCCTAAAAATGAACCTGGCTCTTTTATTCATTTTGTCCAATTTTTTATTCACTCTTTTACGTTGGTATTTGTGCACTATAATTTCGTAAGAAAAGAGTCGCGCAACAGTAAACTCGGACTTATTTTAACGTTTGAAGCTTCTACTTTCAATGCATCGTTTAGTTTATTCTAAAATATTTTTACGTCGCGTAGCGAGTGGACAAGTGAAGACACTTTTCTTCTCGATAACACTGTAAATTGCTCTGGTGTAAAAATATTGAAAAATTTTTTTTATTACTCGGTCTAAACGACTCGGTCGAAAACTTGATGTACGATTTTCTTTTTCTTTTTTTTTTTTTTCGAACTTTGAAAATTCAAGAAGTAGTCACTATAACTCTCGTTGTATTCAGAGTTGGAATAATTGCCGAAAGAAAGAGAAAAATCGTATTTTTTGCCAGTTTTGGAGAGTCTTCGTAAAGGGGACAAGCTTCAAATCCATTGTTGATCCAACGACGGAAAAACTTTTGATAAACGTTTGAACATTTTCGTTGAAAAGTGTCGTCCGTCACACAGCGTTAAATCACTTTGGAATAAAACGGGAGACATGTCTTTTAAAACAGAGGCTTCGGGCTTTATAACGAGCCCATGTTTGTCATTGTACGATTTCATTTTGCAAAGCTCATTTCATTTTGAAACGAATGAGATGATGTGCGAAATGAACGAAAATTGATTGAAGCCAATTGAACAGGTCACATTTAAAATTGGCTTCGTCGGCATTGGTCGATTTCGGGCCGATTTCGGGCCGATTCGCGCGACTCTGAAACTCCATCGGTGCGTAATTCGATCCGTTTGCTCTGTATCTCATTCACGCTCGGTGTTTTCCACTCTGACGCCAAATTCATTCATTGGCGTGCGAAGCAATCGTCGGAGAAAGCTAGCCGACGATTCCTAGAAGTTATGTACCCTCCTCTCGTGTTACAAAGATAACAGCCTCGGCTCGTCGCAACTGCTATATATGAAATTACGCGTTTCATTCACCTGAAATTCGTTCGTCGTAACTCCGAATGACGAACGCTGTGATTCATAATTTTTTTCTTTAAACCTCTCGACTCACGTACTCAACGATATATATTCAAGCGAAGTAGGAAATACATTTACAAGATTCAAATTATTATTTAAGAGAATTTTGAGAATTGTTGTTTAGATTGTTGTATTTGAAGATTTAAATTGTTAATTCCAATTGATTAATTAATTAATTTGTCAAAGCCAAGAGAAATAACGTTGCCTTGTCTTTAATGCAACGATTGTCACTGTTGCAGTTATCGAACAAAAATTGTTGCAATTGTTGCTCGGTGGCGATAATTATTGTTATTGAAAAAGTAAAATTAAAATAATTGTTACGAATATCACTTGTTCTCAAACACAAATGTTTCAATATTTTCTTCTAAAAAGTAGAGACACACGCAAGCTGTGTAAGAAAGTGTAAATATGCACGTGAAAATGCGACAAATGCACGAGATTAATCCTTTGCAGTTGCATGTCCAGTGCGACAGCGAGATCTACTGTGGATCCAACGTCCAGTCTATCTGGATAATGATTTTATCCATTACGCGGATAAAATAAAATAAATATACGGATATCTACCGAGTAACATCTTGAAAATAATCCTCGTCGTTCACGTTGAAAATAATACCTTGATAAAATCCAAGCTACACGTAACCTTCTCTGCATGTATGTCTAACACGCATACTAACTGTACCATGTACAGTGAGATTTCGTTTGACAAGATGTGATCTGATGATTTTTTCCAAATTCCAAAAAAGCGTTTGCGATTATAATGACGTACAACATATAATATGTAATTATGTATAGTATAGTGATATAATCGTCAGCAAAAAATCAAGAATTTCAGTATTATCGATCTTTGATAATAGAAAAGCAAATTTTTTTCCTTCGTACGTACCTATTTCTTTTTTTTTTTTCTAAATAAATGTAATATATATATATATAGGGATGACCTTTCACAACGCTTTGTCTTCCAAGAACATACATATCTCGAGCGTTAATCGAGGTGTGTATTACTCAAGGCATTGCTATTAAATAACAATAATCTTCATTTACTATCATTACGTATTTTTACTACGTTTGTATAATATATGTAAAATATATTATACAGAGTGGATTAAAAGTTCCTTCCCACCTATTTTTTTTTTTTTTTTTTTTTTCAAATAAAACATCAAATATTAATTTTATTAATACTTGTAAATCAGTGTGAATAGAAATTTTTTAAAAAAATCTACAATAAAAAGGATTATTACGGATTTATTTTAGCAGGAAGTGACTAAAAGTGGCTCACCCCAAACATATCTACATTATTATGCGTCATTATTATGTAGACACCTCAGGATTTATCTCGTTTCTTGTACTATGACGCATCCGCCCGTCAGAGTTGCAAAAGTATGCAATTAAGTAAGATAAAAAATAAAGGAATTTCTTCGATCGAATATCGTCGACGAGCGGAAGATTCGAACTCGCCGCGTTCCTGACCGATAAAGACACCCCAGCCGCCGGGTCATTTTCTTCTTGTCCGTCGAGCGTTGTATCCGCGTGGCAGTTGGCGTCGAACATAACACCCGCTCGAATCGCCGCGTATTTATTAATAGATCGCTCGAACGAATCGCTCTTTGGCTTCGGCCGAGTACACGCGAACGTTGAACGCTGCGCGTACCCGCGCGAGAGATAACCGCGTCTTTCGACGATAACGAAAACGTATCGACGAACCGTCCGAACGAACGGACGCGTGTAACAGGCCGATTCGTGGAAGTTCAGCTTCACGGTTGACTCACGCGCGTATACCTGCGGCGAATACCGGTGAGTGACGTCACCGACATTCTTGTCGGTCTTGTCACGCGTACGATCGTTAAAGCTCTTGTACGAGTTCCTTCTCCGGAACTCTCTCTCTCTAGCTCTCTCTCGCTCTCTCGACGAGTACTATACCATACGGATTCTCGAACGCACGGTCGTACACTCCGCCGTTCCAACGAACAAAGAAAACCGGCTTTTTGCTCCTCCGCATCTCTCCTCGACTTACGCCACCAATCTCGACGATTTCGACCAATTTTTACGGCCTTCTCATTACGTCGAAATGTATCCCATCTTGGATTTTCCTGATTGTACGTTTGTGGACACTTGTTTCACGAAGTTTGCGTACTGTCCGTGGTTGTACGGGAGAAATGGGAGACACGTTCCGCGAAATTTGAGGAACGATTGGTCGAGAAATTGGAATTTTGTGCGCGATATTTTCGACAATTAACGTCAAATGATTGATACAAATAATAATTATTATGAAAGAATTGGAATTCATGCATGTGTATATTGTAATTAAGTTTATATTATATAAACTCAAATATTTATATATATATGTTATAAAAACGCCGTAAGCAAACACGTAGCGAGTAAAAGTAATTTCGTATTTCGCGGGCAAGTGTCGTTGACAGAAAATGTGAAAATTTGAAACAGTCTTCACTCCAGTATCTCGCCAAATGCATTCCTCCAAGTTGTGCCGTTTGTCGCATTAGATTTCTATTTGGCGACATTGTCAATACAAACGGTATTTTCGGCGTTGCAATGCTTTCTTACTGCTAGAAACATGCATAAACGTGAACCAAAAAAAACATAGGCGTCGTTCAGTAAAAAGTAATTTCGCACTTGTCGTGTTTCTCGGCAGCCGTATGTGTGTGCATTTTTCAAAACGCCACGATCCGCGTTTCTAAAATATTCCACGATTCCGTCGCGTGGTTTTCAGCGGCTTCCTCTCAGGAGGAACGCAGCGAACGAGTGCGATCGATTCGGATAACGGCGAGGAATCGAAACGATAAGCGCGCAATCTGAGCGAACACCGAAGGTGCTCCGCCCCCGCTACCGTCGTTGTAACGCGCGTTATCCGGCGATCGATCTCAACGAGGCGTTATTGTTTTAACGAGGAACGATGTTGGCTTAAGCCGTGGAAACTCGCGGATCGATCGACTCTCGTAATTCACCGTGACGTTCTCTCAAATGGCTTTTAACTTCCGATTTCCGGAACGTCTCCGGACGTCGGACGATTTCTGGCGGAAGATCGTGTGGAAAATGTGCGGCGATCGTTGCGGCAAAGAGTGGTGGGTGACACGGGGTGCGAGAGAGTGGGGGAGGGAGATTCGAACTTCGAACTTTGCGGCAGTGGGGGGGTGGGGGATACGAGCAACACGCGTGGCGCGCGTTGTGTATTCTTTCGACTCGGTATAACGAGTATCGAACGGCAAACAGACTCCGTATCGCGTCGAAATCCCGCCTGAAAAAACATTCGCGTGGCATCGGCGCTGCTTTTTCAACGCGCGATCGTTTGTTGTGCTCGACGTCGAATAACCAAAATCGAATCGGAACGCAATGGCGAGTTCCGATTGAAACGGCAAAGAATGTGTGTGGGCTGGGTCGAGATACGAGAAGGGCAAACGCGACAGAGTAAATACTCAAGGATCGGTATCGATTCATATCGCCGAGATACGGACGCTGTTCAGTCCGCGTTTGCTTTTTCTTCTTTTTTTTTTTTTTTAAAAAGGCTCTGCTACGATAGCGAATAGATACGTACTTGCAGTTAATCGACAAGCAAGATTTAGTTTTTTCATTTATCACGGGGAAACACGTTTGTTGCGATACAAGTATGTTTGTAGTAATTATCGAGTACAAGTATGGTACAAGTACATTTGTCGTAGCTGTTGAGAGGAATTATTTGACTCGAAGGATTGATTTTCTTGCACCAAATTTATCACTGTTATTATCACAATATTATTAAATTTATGCAGTTTACGCAGCCGTTCATTTAACCAGTTTAACCTCGATAACACGAAGACAGCCATAAAATTACAGTTTTATCGAGTCTCTTCCGCCTCGTTATAAATTAACTTGCACGTTTACCTCTATAAAGTTCCGAAGTTTACTTATATACCTCGAAGTTTGATCTCTGTAGACACTCGTCTACGTGTTGTAATGAAAAAATCATACGTCATACAGCATCGCGGTACCGACGAGCTGCTGCACGTAACTACTAAAAATTATGACACGAACTAGTAAAAACTCACTTGCTAAACTGTTTTTTTTCTTTACGGCTGATTCCGTCACATCGTCTTGAAGACCGAAATTTCACATCGACCCTTCAAAATTTGCTCTATGATTTTTTTCCCGCCGTTTTCTCGGATCTTGGACATTCAGATTACATTTAAGAAACTTTAGGATTTTGTCATTTAATTCTCGTGTTCAACGTTCGATAAAACGGCGAAAGAGGATCGTACGGCAAGTTTTAAGAGACCGTTGCACAGAGTGTACGATGGAAGTCTCATTTTTCAAAAGACTGTACGATTTTCTCTCTCTCTGAACACTAAAATTAAGTGGCAAAATTCGATAAAAGATCATCACACAGCCAGTTCGTCAGTCCTTGTCACAGCGGATTCAGTTGTGGAAAAAATTCTTCGCTGATTTCAGAGACCAGTTCTGAATTTTTTACAATTCTTGAGAACAAAAGCACAAAATATTAAAATAAGAAAAAAAAAAAAGAAAAAGGAAAAAATGAACACGGTGCTTCGTAGAGGTCTTCGAGCTATAAAACAAAGTCAATTGTATCGTTGCACCATCGCATTCCCGGAAGTTACAACGATTTGACAATCCTTCGTCGAGCGTGCGAATACTGTCGTCCATTACGCAGAGAAGAACCAAAGCGGAGAAACAATCAGATTATAACAGCACGCACACGTGGCAAAGGGACAGGAACACGTTGACGCGCTCACCTGTAGCGTGTGTGCCGGTCGCTCGACTCGGTTCGCTGCCCATCGACCGAACAAACGATGAAAATTAAACGTCGAACCGAGGGAGGAAGAAGAGTCACGAGACAGCGCGATGGGCGCTCGTTTCTCGCGGCTTCTCCGCCGATCTATAGCCCCTTGGCCCGATGCTCGAAGGGGAGCTGCTACGCTTAATTGTCCCTTGGGTCCCTCGGCGCAACGTGAGAACCAGGAATACAAAGGGCTCGGGCGTTCGTTCGTGAGAAACGCGCCCGATGCGCCGCTTTTGTTGGCTTCGAGCGTTGGTGTCGTCGTCGGTGACCTCGTTCGTTAACGTTCGCCGGGGCCCGCTGCACCTCTCTCGCCGACTCTAAGGTCGTTTTCGGATCGTTTGCATTCTACGTTCCCGTTGTCTTTGCCTACACGCGTCAGGCTACCACAGGCTGCAAGAGCAACTCCGATTCGTTCGCCAAAAGAACGAGGATTCGGTGGAAGTTTCACGCACAGTCGGCGGTCGGTCGCTCTTTTCTGACTTTTGGTCAACGGGAGGCCAGAAATCTCATTTTACAAACGCGTTTTTAATTAAATGTTGAGCCCAGTACGATTCGTCTCGCTGAAAAGCCCAGAAGTAACTGTTCTGACTAGGAAATGAAGACGATTTTTTTGCCATAAAATTTTATCGATGTGCAAACATTCGAATCGATAGAAAACAAATTACAGGCGCGATCGCTCAGTACCAGACAACGCCGCGCCCCCTCGCGAATCACGTGACCCAAATCAACCAATCGCTAATTTTCGTTGCATTAGCGTTGCATCTGAAGAGGCCCGGTTTTCTGGGTTACCCCCGCTAAAATCACTTTCAGTGATAAAACAGAGACGGTGATTTTGTTTGATCTTTGCGGTCGAAGCATCCAAAGCAGAGGTGGCTAACTGGCGGCCCTTAACCCCACTTTCTTCATTGCTAGCGCTGTCCCCTCCACTGCATCGGTCTCCTCACTGCCTGTAGTCTTGTCCGTTAAATTCCGAATTATGTCATCGTCCACCTCTGAACGAATCGAAACGAATTTACAATGATCTAATATATCGAATTCATTTACATTTTGATATATCGACAGTAAAGAATTCCAAGTCTTTTAAAGAAGCACAGATTAAAAGTATGAAGTAAACTATCGTTGGAGGGCGAAATAGCGACGAACGAGGATCGAGGGTAGTTTCACAGTACTTGAGGGTAAAACAAAGGTACGTTACGTAGTTGGTTACGAAATAATGACTAATTACGTTTAATTGGACTTTTAACCGAGGAAGGTGAAACTAATATTGTAAACCTCTCGTTTAGTGGTAGTTTCGTTTATGATCGTGGTATGAACTTTGGCGCAACAAATATTCGATATATTCCTCCATGTGTTTCGACACAGGATAGTGAAGAGCGTAATTGAATCAATAACGATGGAAATGGTCGATAATTTAAACTGTTATAACTTTGTGAAAGAAAAAAGTCACATGAAAAAATCTGTTTGATCTCAGTTTAAAGCGTAGAATCTTCACAATGACTATCTTTAGTCTACGTTTAGTCTCGAATTCGATTTTATTTCACATCGTATATCGAGTAAGGATATTCTTTTTTTTTCGAAAAGTGTAAAAATCGAAATATTTCTAAAAACATTGTAAAAAATTTGTTCGTTATTTTGGTCCATTACTTTTTTAAAGTATAAAGCTTCCCTTTAGAATTCGCTATACGATTTTTCCCCAGCGTTTTATTGAACTCTGAGCATTGCAATTCAAAACGACAAAACTCGAAGTTTATTAACCCAAATTTCCGTGCCACGTCGCTATCGTGTTCTACTTAATTACTTTTGTTAATTTTGATGGATATACGTATATCCTGCCACTGTACTTGTTTCGATTTTCTTTTTTTCGCGGTTAGCTCATAACCGCGTTTTATCGTGTTTTACGTATTCTCTTAATTTTGACGCATCACGCAGATATTTCTTCTCTTTCCTCTGCTTATTTCGATCTCGGAGCTTGCCTCGCTGTTGCTCGGTGGTAAACCAGTCCAAGGTATAAATTATAATTTCGTCGGTGATTACAGGGAGAAATATGAAGATTGGTTTGTGGCTGAAGGGCTGATAGGTCGGCTGTCACGCAAATTTAGAAGACACAATGGGTCGAAATATATACGCCGCAGTTTAATTCTTGCAAAACGTTATATCGAGAGCAAGGACGATTTCCGGTGCTTGTGAAATTAATAGTCGAAGGATTTTCCAGATTCTCTGTCCACAATGGTTGATTGCCAAATAAATTTGAGTTTCTGAAACTTCTTTTTTTAGTTTGATGATTTTAGCTTCAATTATGTCGAAATTAGGAAGATGTGACATTTTGCGAATTTGTATTTAAGTTTATATTTAATAAGTTTATTTAATAATAATCAATTTGGAATTTTATTTTTAATAATTATACGTATGTATATGGCAATTGTTCATATAGGAATTATGTTAATAGGAATGTCATTAATAACAAAGTTGAGATTTTTCATTCCACAAATTTGAATTGTTTTGCATAAATTTCGCGGAATTGTTACATATTTCAAAAATATCTACTCATCGCAATTATAGTGTTATCACTTTCAAAATAGTCTCCATTAGATACAATAAACACTTTTCAAGTTCCAGAAAGATCGAAATGATATACATCTTGTGAAATGGACTCCACGAAAAAGCGATTAGATAATTGATTTTCAACAGAATCATTAGGCTGTGACTTTATTAGTTTCTTGAAAAGTTTCACTTTCGTGGTGAGTAGAATATAATGCAAATACAAAAAAAAAAAATGTTGATCTTGAAATTAAAAAAGGTCAAGGTCAATTTTGCGGCTTCTTCGCATGTTTCTCCACTAAATCGAAGAATTGTATAAAATTCATCTACGATAGTCACGGGCAAACTTTCCTTTCTACTCTGTACAGTGTGTTTTAATGAGAACGTGGACGCCATTTCTCTGAAAAAAATATTCTTTTTCTAAAAAATTTTGCTCAGTTCGGAAATACTATTTGAAAAATACTGCAAAGGACACGTGTCTCAACAACGGAAAGGCTGATCAATCAACAAAAGAAAGGTCTTCGCTGCGTCTCACATGTTGAAAAGTTGGAAATGGCAGAAAGCATATCGCGTCGTTTGCGAAAGCAAAAATTTGCCAATGATGGAGATTGGGCTATTAATCGAGCGCGTAATAGTATTTCACGTGTACTTTCGATCCGTGCAAAGTTCTTTGCAAAAGAAATATTTTTTTCCAGCGCTTTCCACATTTTTTTATCAAACACACTGTGTTTTGCTTCGAAGTAATAAATAATAAATTTATTACTTTGCAATAATATCTATCCAGTGATATCATACCGACGAGTTCAAAAAGAAAGCGACGAATTATTGTATGACGGTTCGGTCACTCGTTATGGTCCGCAATCAGTTGCCAGCCCAAGTGGTTAAACACAGAACACAGAAACACACTGTTACACGTCGTAACGTTTAACATTTCAATTTTCGCGAAACAACCACTACTACTGAAGCAAGCGTTCTCGAGTGCTCGGTTAGAATAGGATAAAAGTGGGCCGATTTCTGCCACATGCTCTCGTCGTAGCCTAGAAAAGAAGAGAGGAGTTGGGTCGGGAAAGGCGATACTCGTGACGGGGGGGCGCACACGGAATGGAAGGTGTACGAGAGGGGTTTGTGTCTGCTGCAGCGTGGCGTAACGAGGTAAAGTAATGGAGATTGGTGTGGACGGTGAGCCCGTGAGCAAAAGGGTTGCCCGTTTCTTGTACGTCTAGTAGCTGTCGCGCTCGGTGCTATCTAAGACGCGACGGAAACCGCGAGCTAGCGCTGCTGCTCTCGCCGGGGCTGGCTAGCCAAGTTGCTCGTCGACTCATTAACCTAAGTAGCTACCGGAGAAGACAGAGGAGTGAGAGACAGAGAGAGAGAGGGGGGGGTTCTAGTCAACTCTCTACTGTTCGAAGAAGGTGCCGGACGCGGGGCTGACGCGATCACCGGGGAAGCAAGCAGAGCCTAGGCTATTGTGAGTCACAAGGTAACTCCATTACACTCGGCGCTGTTCGCCATGAGTCGGACGCGTTGCACTTTGCCCTCCCCTCCCGCTCGGCGGGAGCGTCTGCTCGATTTGGCCGAAAAGTAATTTCGTTTCTTTCCAATAGACAGATTAAAACACACGTACAGTGTGTTTAACAACTACGTGGACGCCATTTCTTTGAAAAAAAAAAAAAAAAAAAAAAATTCTTTTTCGTAAAAGACGAAACAGCGACAAAATTGATTTCTTCGTACTTTAAATATATTACAATACAATGAAAAGCAAGATACATTTATTTACATTCGATTTTAAACGAAGATTAAATAAAAGATATTTTATACAGTAAAAATTCTGTTGATATGTTAATACAATGCAATATCACAACACGTGTATGCAATAAAATTAAATACAAATGTGTTTAATTTTATGTTAGGATCAAGTTTATAATAAATATAAAAGATATTTTACACGATAAAAGCTCCGTTAATGTATCAATGCATTGTATCGCGTATTGTATTATTACATTATTACATATCGTTTGTAAAATACACGAATATTAAAAGTAAAAGTGTCCCGACGTACGTCACTCGTCAATTAAAAAGCCAACATAAAAATGTAAGCTTCTCGTTCCGTACGTGACCGAAAATATATATTCAGGTTCTGATAAAATGTACATATATATATCTTTTTTTTAATTCGATCGCGCCGCACTGTTCACAACGTGTGCTCTTTGACGGATCGAAGATACGTACGCAGCAGTTCGGCGAATCTTTTTATATCCGGAGCCGGCTCGTGTTTTAACAAACGAAAGGACTTTTAATATTTTAATGAAATCTCTGGGAGTTTCAAAGCGCAAAAATCCACGGGGCGCGCGTAACACACGAGAACTGCATAACTGCCGGTTATGACATTAGTACGTATCGCTTGGCGGGTGAAACGTATCTTTGCTCGTGCACGTGTACTACTTCTTTAATGACATTCACGAGGATATAAATTTGCCGTTCCTTTTACGACATTAACGTTTGTAATCAGATTGACATTTCCTCCTCCACAATCGTACACGTTGCTTTGGGAACCTCCATGCAACGCGTGCAGACAGACAGTGATATTTCTGTTTTCTCTTTCTTGAACTCGCGCTATTTACGTTAAATGCGAGAGTATGACATCTCTGTCGCTATAATAATAATCATTATTCTTCTCTTTGTTAGATTTCGAACGTCTACGCAACTTGTGCCTTTGCGAATTGACGTACTAGGGATTATATATGTGATACTATTACGTAGTATTTTTCGTGTGTGTTATAAATTCAAGTATATATATAAATTAACGTTCGACATCATACACACAATATTTAATAAAGTCAAAATGTAGTTACGATTTGTATTTAAAACGATTCGAATTGACTTCATTATTGTTCTCCAACTTTTTTGGACAACATTTATTCAGATTTTCGAAGCATGCTGCCACACGGCGTCACGCGTGATTGCATATTATCGTTCTTTTCTGTTAAATTCCTTCAACATTTGCCAAATGACACTTACACTTTAATCAAGTGCAATTCCTCCGTTTGATCGTCTCCTCGTCGTTTTCTATCAAAAATGTCCATTTACCGATCGATAACGTATCATCAATTTCATGCAATACTGCTGTAAAACTAGATTAAACACCTATAATAAAATTAACAGTAAACGTAGCGGCACTTTATACCGTACCTATTCTTGCCGTAACTAGTCGAATAATATGAATGAAATAAAAGTCGTATTTTTACGAAATTGGGTAAATAACACCTAGGTAATAATAGGTCATTGTCAGTTTGATAGAAATAATGATACATAAATAAATAATGTATTTATTTATGCGTTATAATATAACAATCCCAATGTAATATTAAATTAATATTATAATTCATTATAGATTACACATAATTTTTTTGAATAAATTTTAGTAAACAGTTGCGTCAATTTATTGACATTTATTATTTTCACGCAGTTACAAGTTCAAGCTGAACCAAGCCACCAATGAAATTTCAAACCGTTCATTAATCTAAAATTACGTTTAAAGGAAAAAAAAGGAACAATCGCAAAATTGGATCCGCATCGATGTTCTAACAATCGTCTGGTTGAAAATTGGCCAATATCCGCGGTATTATAATATTCATCGACGAAACGTTCACCGACGTGCACATCAATCAAAGTCGCCGCAATTTAAAGAAAAACGCGAACGAATCCCCTGTCGAATTGTAATTTCGTTTCGTTTCCACCCTTTGCCGCGATTGGGAGGGGGGGAGGAGGAGGAGGAGGAGGAGGAGGAAGATACGATCCCATGATTTCATCGTTACGCCTTAGCGCGTCGACCAATTTCCCTCTGTCCTTAATTGAATTTCATTCAATCCGCTTTCCAATTGGAAATTTGCCCGTTTTTACGTATTACTTTCTTTGTTTACCGAGGGAATTCGTTACCGGCCGTTATTCTTTCCGCTATCACGTTACCGCGTCTCGCGCGTTCTTTCCCCCTTTTCCCGCGCGGACTTCCGAGAGGCGGTAGGAAGTAGTCGTCGCGCGGATTAGCAGAGCTTCCTCACCCAGCTTTAATTCGAGCCATTCGACACGCCACCGTCGTCTGGTCGTCTGAGGGCAGCAGATCAGGAGAAATAGGAGCAGTCCTTGTTCTTATCAGCGCGCTTTCAACGCGCTCGACTGACAAATCGTTCATCCTGTCGTGTAAATACGCTCGTCTTCCTCAAATATTTACCTTCGGTCGACCGGATTCGGTTCTAGAACGTTCCGTCCCAACGACCAAACCTTGCCGCTTGTTCGCTGATAAGCCGAGGATTCGATTCTCCGCTACTTTGCCTTCGTCCTCCGCGCTCGAAAATCCTCGAGAAAAATCTCCCGCGCGAGAAGTTGCCACGAATTTCGAACGAAAGTCAATATTGCGATGGTTCAACGCATCTCGACGATTCGTGCCATCTTCCTCCGTTATTTCATTGCCCGTGTGACTATTATCCCTTGTTGTGGATCGTGTCGGCTTAAGACTTGCCGCGCTGTCTCTGAAGGAGACGTTCGACACCTAGAGATTCTTCTGTTATTTCGTCCCGCGAAAGTAATCGATGTTTTCAATTGTAAAGCAATTTGCGTAGTAAATATATTTTGTTATATTATTATTTAGCATAAGGGTGTATAAATGGTATTTCGTGGAATTAAAGTGTATAAAATGGACATTCTCTTATCTCGATTACGTGAAATGTAAAAATATAGATTCGTCCCATATTGTAAAAATAAATTGGTGGTTTCAACTCTGATAAACATTTCGCAGAATTCGCGTAATGTTTAACAGATCAATTTCACTATCGTAGACGTTGTCTCGTTGGAATTACAGCGAGTAATGGAAAATTAAAAAAAAAAAAATAAATAAATAAATAATGCAAAGAATAAAAAGAACACGGACGTACGTGAATTTATGAATTTTTTCATAGGATTTTTTTTTTTTTGATATATTTTCACAAGACCTATATTTATCCAGTCTTGTATCTTTACGAACATAATTAAAGAAATGGCGTCTAGGTAGAAACTCGTTTCCTTTACCAGGTACCATAATAAATGTTCACTTGGAAATTGTATCATTCTGTATTCTGTAGATTTTTGGGAACTTAAAAAATTCCAAACAATGTGCGTAAACGTCCGTGGTCGACCAATCTGGTGAACGTGCGTAGGTTTTCACGGTCAACACAATTTTCCTAATGTCCACACTGAAAAATTGCAAAATCGAATTATAAACTCAGACTAAAAAATTGGAAGAAAATTAAAGAATGTTGGATTGACGTTCCAAAGTAGCAATTTGCGAAGATATAATGGGATGATAGGGCGGTTCAACCTTGACAGGATTGTAGGACTATGTTTAACATAGAAATGGTACTTCTCTCGCAGCTGTCGGTTCATTTTTAGCTACACACAGTGTATAATTAGCCCGGAGTAGAAAGTGATAAGAAATTGATACGTCGTAATTTTAAGCCTGGTCTAATTAAGATGGGGGATCTCGGGGCAATTTTGGAAAGCACAGAAAGCTATCATTATTTCTCCAAGAATTATTTATCGCAATCTCTTCTTTTAAAATTGACACTGTCTATTTTGGTTTTGTAGGTACATCGCAAAAAAAAAATATATTATTAAAAAAGTGAGTAATTCAAATTGTTTCGTCCAAAATTATTTTCTTGCAAAAAAGCAGCAGACTCACTCGCCATTTTCTTAATCCCTTTGAGCGCTTATTTTTTTATATTGAAATATTTTATATTCGTTTCCACAAGGTGACATACTAGTGCACTTCAGGATGGCGGAACATATCATAGTGTACGTCTATAATGACGATAATATACCGAGCGAATGATCCTGATAAATATTTTCGCAACGATCAATCACGTTTCATTATTTCTGTTATATTTTGTGATTAAAAACGATTGGTTATATCGAAAAATGTTTTTGAATGAGACACAACGAAAATGCAAAACAATACTGATGACGAGCTATGAAATATTTCGATCATACAGGATTAAGGGGTCAATAGCAATGGAAACTTATAGGCAGAAATATCAAAAACCAAGCCATTGTAACTTAAAATTCATCGTATGTACATGTTTGCTCAGAAATCCTAGGAGTACAAGTACTATGTCTGTACAATATAAAAATAATACGATAAATAAATTACGAATCTAATTAAAAATACTATATAAATTGCACGATATAAAAGTTTAAATTGTACACACAATCTACAATACATAACATAACTTACACAAGTGAGTATTTATAATAAATACGATACACGCAATATAATTGAATACAATGAATACAAAACATACTTTATACAATAGAGACTCTGTCAACGTGTTAATATTATGATATTGTATTATTAAATTAAAGCACAATATAATTAAATATAAATATAAATCATACTTTAGACAATAAGGACTCTGCCGATATATTAATATGTTGTATTATTATATATTTAAAAAATATATATGAATAAATATTTATTGTATTTAATTATATGTAATACATTGTGTTACGAAATGTCCACGATAAGTACTGAATGAAAGTGTCCCAAGACTTTTGAGCGGGGGTGTATTTCCATCTTTCGGCTGTTAAACGTTACACGTGCCTGAAATAGTACAGTACGACCCCATCTCAGATTATCCTCGTCGACGGGTCACGCAACATTTTAATAATAACTTTCCTATATATCTATCCCGGCGAAAATCGTACGTTCTAATTTTTCGGTATCAGGATCTCCATGGGGAGGTTACGAGGTCGGTCGTTGCACAGCTGATCGCGTGGCTTGCACATTCGTCGAACATGAACGCCAACGCGACGAGCGTGTTGCTACCGCCAGAGTCGCAACGTCGTAGAAATTTCCGACGAACAGCTCGATTAATAAATTTCTACCATTTTCCACAATATGCGCGCAAGTTCTCCGTGTTCCAGTTCTCCGCCGTCTCTGTCGATCGTTGGAGCGTTATCGCGGCCGTTAATTACGTTTTTCGCGTCTGCAATGGTAATCACGCGTCTCCAGTGGCTGTCCGCCGCGTCGTCGAACGAAGACGACGGCCGCGCTCTAATAATACAATAATTGTCCGCCGACGGCGTCTCGATTTCAACGAGGACGACGCGAGTTTTCCAACCAGCGACGAAGCACTCTCGCCTCTCTCTTTAATTGCTCTCGTCTTGGTCGCCTCTCCGAGGTTTCTTCCTCCGGAGGGGAAACTTCAACGCGCGTTCGTCGGAGAGCGAAACTCTCGCCCCTTTGAACGTTGGACTCGTTTCCTCGCCCTGAAACGCGACCTCTTCGCGAGAAGCGCTCTCTCCCTTGGACTCACCTCCCATCCCGAGAACCAACTCGCTGGCTCTGTTAATTATCCGCTCGCACGGATAAATCGCAACGCGTTCGAATTACCAACGCTATCGATCTCTCTCTCTCTCGAGCCGAGCTGTTTTGCGTGCAGCGCGTCGCGTCGAAACGACGGAAGGATGTAAACACTTTGTTATTAATAATTTCATGCAGCGACGATGTCGAACGGGGGCGGAGGATGGACGAACGTTATCGGATCAACAGTTTTCTTTTTTTTTTCGCTCTCCTCCGGAGTAGATTTCCTCCCGGTGGTACTCCCTTCTGTTCGAGCACCGATTTTCTGAAGCGAGTAGTCTGAAAATCGATTTATCTGGGTCGCGACGTACTGCTGTACGCGGTAACAGTGTAATTGCGGTAATAATACGATTTATTATACACGCGTAATTGTATATCGCGCCGCGGTCGTGGTTGTAATTTTATAGATCGAAATAACGTCAAATTGCGTCAAAGGTGAGCGAGGATATTAGGAAAAAAAGGAAAGGAACCACTAATAGCAATTTTTCCTTAGAAAACAAAAAAATGGAGCAATTACGACGAGGTTATTTTCAGAGAAGGGTGGGAGATGATCGCGTACGCGTTCGTCTGTCTTCTCTCAGGAAATTCTGCCGGGACAATACCGTATTTTCTGTCTCTCGAATCGGGGACGTGTACCGGGTTCGTCAGATCGCGTGAATTCGATCGTGGAAGCTGCTGTTGAGGCAATCGCGTCCCTATCCCTCCGATTCTTGGCGATTCGATCAAACTTTTTCGAAAAGGGGGGGGGGGGACAGCCTCGAGCTTCGACCGTATGTGTGCGCTCGTGCAGCACTCCTCTCCCCCAGGCTTTGATCTTTCCGTTCGAGCGATCCATCCCCGACGACGCATCGCCGAAAATAACGCAGCCCCGTGTTTTTCTCCCTCGTGAACACGGGGCTGAAGACTATTAAGCACAGCTGTTGCACGATAACCGAGATACAATGCATTCATGGCCTATGTTTTTTTTCTCCCTTCTCTCTTTGTCGCTCTCCTTCCGCCGCTCTTTGCATTCTTTTCTTCCATTCTCCCCTTTTCTCTCTCTCTCTCTTTCTCTTTCTCTTTCCTTGCTTCTTTTCAACGGCGCGTTCCTCCCGCGGTCTGGTACTTCCCGCGTTTTTCACGGTAAATACGCGAGCGCACGAACACGCAAAGCGGAAAATTCACCACCGGCTCGTCTCTTCTCGAGAACGCGCTCTCCTCGTTTCTCCCCCCCCT
>KQ435710.1:158482-180724 GCA_001276565.1 Melipona quadrifasciata
CAAAAGCGAGCTTTCCTGCGAGAAAGTTATTCCACACTTTTGACTTGTTTCCAAATGCGCAGGGTAATTTCCGGTTCGTTGTTCATTCCCGGTCAGTTCAGAATTAACTGGATTCAGTTGATAAATTTTTTAATTTAATTTTTTCTTTTTTTTTTTTCGTTGGAAATGGAACCTTAAATTCGGAGACAAAAATTCACTCTCTATTTCCGATTTATTTTTTCTTGCAGTATCATTCCCTCTTTGGTTGAACCTCAAGTTGCATTAAAAAATTTAAACCTGTTTAAATATTCATTAAATGTATATATGCACACACACACACACATATGTATATATATATATATATATATACGATTACTAATCGTTAAAACCACATGACGCCACGGTAACGTCCACCAGCGGTGAAAATTGCACGACGCTGTAGTTGCGTCACCGATCTTTATGACAGCGTTAACGAAATTGTTCCTTGATGAAAATTTTCCTTTTTGGGGAGAAACGAGGAGTCTGAATTATCTTCTTTTACATAATGAGTTACTAAATTATCTTCCGTGCCACTTAATTATCTTCTTGTACGTTCTGAGGGAGGTATATTTTTAACAGCCACTAAACGTGACACTGACATCATCGATCGTCGGTACTATACAGTCAACGGTATTTCAGGTTATTAATTAATAACATTGCAAAATAATATCAAGCGATTGTCTTCTCTTCTTATTATACGAATCGCTACGATCGTATGCGGATTAGACCAGAGATCGAAGCGGAGGTTGGCGGATCTTTTCCATTTCCGAAGATGGAACGATTTTTTTTTAAACAGCGAAATCTACAAACATCTAAAGGGGAAGTTCGTCGATTGTTTTCATATTTCGGCGAGTACGTTTTAAAGTTTCTTCGTGCGTTTGATTCTTATTTCGGAAAAAACTGCACGAGCCCGACAAAGCGAATTACACTTGCTCTCGTAAATGTTTGAGCACCAGCGAAGACTAAAAGGAAGCCTTTCGTAGCAATTTAGTCACGGAAACAATTTCTTAACGTCTTGGAGATGAATTTTGTGGCATTTTCGAGAAAAAAAAAAAAAAGAGAAATTAGTCCAGGACTGTGAAACTGAGAGACTTTGCGTTTTAACATCATCCCTTTTAGCATCGCAGAGACGATACATCAGTCTCGCGGATTTCCCCAAAAATATTTTGCCTTCTTTTTCTCAGTTGATCAAAGATTTTAACTTTTTCTCTCCCGTTATGTGACACAATATCGCAGGATGTTGCGCGCGAGACAATTTCACCGAGGAAAATGTGACAATTTTAGCAGACGCAGGATGGCCACTGAAAAATTGAAAAGGAATCATAACTTGTTCTATTTTACTTTTTCGTAGGTCAATTACGTCAATTATATTAATTACATTTCCGAATAAAATAATAAAATATTTAAAAACCACGTGCTCTTTAAAAGTTACTTTTGTCTTTCGGTGACCAGCCTGTGTCTCCAAAAATCGCGAATTTTCCAAAAAAATCTCGAAATCTCCCTTTTAACGACGAAATATAAATGTTGATCATTTCGCAAGGATCCAACAAAATATTGCGCCCGAGCGAACATTCACGAGCTAGTGCTTTTCGCGCGCTGTGAAAAGTAAACAAGCGTCCGAATACGTTTCGACAATAGCGAGTCGTTATTAGGAGATGAGGGGGGGAGAGAGAAGATAAAGGCTCTCTGCCCTATAACCGGCCCTATTGATACAGCAGGCCGACGTCGGGAGAGACAGCGGAGAGGAGAAAAAGCAATAGACGTAGGCCGTGGCGTGTACGGCGGGCAACAAAAGCGACAGCGACTGTTGCTGGGGAGTGCAGGGGATATTCGAGCGATAGAACAAAGTGGAGTTCCCGGGCTGTGAGTCACCGCGTGCACCGAGAGGTGCGTGTGGCGTACGCGTGTGGCGTACGATTCCGAGCAAACGTCAGAAGAGGAACACACCCGGCTGCGGTACGCGGATCTGCTGGTGTCGTTTCTCTCTCTTTCTCTCTCTTCTCGCATCGTTGACCGTCGAATTGAATGCGAACGAGTAGCGCACAGTGGGATGAAGTCGCGTCGCGAGGGTAGCAGGCGAGAGAGCGGCGCGATAAAAGTCGGAGAGAGAAGGGGGACCGAAATTCGATTCCCTCTTTCGCTCGAGTCACGTTCTTACACGCTCTGACACGTATCGAAGCGAAGAAAGGGGATACGTTGATTCACACAGCCTTCTCGTCGGCGAGATTTCTCTTCCCCGACTTTCGATCGAACGATTTGAAAAGAGTTTCTTTTTTCCCCCGATACCGATACCGATGCCGATACCGATTTTTCCGGTATTGCAATTATGGGGGGACGCCGGCCTTTTTGACAGGAGGGATAATTTTCACCGAGCAGGAGTAATTAAAGACGACGACAATTGTACAAATATGCCGCTGCGTGCAAAAAGTTGGGATCCTTTCGAGTAAAATCGCGTTAACGAAAGTGAGCATTTAGGTTTATGAAAGTTTAGATCTGGGAAAGCTAGAGTTTAGATCTGGGTTGAATATGGAATTTTTTTAATTATTAAACAGCCTTGCAATAACTTTGTTACACGTTTCACTTTAACGTAATTGACTTTCGTTTTGATAATGAGACTTTCTTTGCGCGCAATGCAATCGGGGAAATAACGCTAACGAAATGATAATAATTAAGGTTAGGATTATATAAGTTCGTGTACTTTTCATGAGAAGTACTTGCTCAAGGTATCGATTCTACATTTTCGAAAAACACTGCTAGAACAAATCGACCTCTCAATATTCTTTTTTTCTTTTCGTTTTTTTTTTTTTTCTTTTAGAATTGCTCAAAAGACACGGACATTTTTGTAAAAATCAATATTGATTTCTGTTTAGACGGAAACAAAGTTGTACAAATCTCATTACTTACTTTAATTTATTTTAGAAGTATAATTGCATTTGTAAATCTAATTATCTTAATTTAATTTATAACGATTTATGATTTAAATTATAACGTCGCTCGAAAGGTACAAATATTTTTGTCGAAATTAACATTGACGTTCTGTTTAGACAGAAATATAATTGTATTTGTAAATCTGTTTATGTTAATTAGTGTCGTTTAAATAACAACGATTGGCACGTAGAATAATTTTGACGTTAAAGACCGTTTTATTCAGAAATCGTCGTTTAAATTGCAACAATTCACGATTTAAATTCAAACATTGCTCGCGAGACGTGGTGGATATCATTGTCAGAATTAATAAAACTAACTCGTGTTTAGAAACGTAATTGGATTTATATGTGAAACGTCTCGATAAATATCAAAGGCCGCTTTGTTTCGTTGTTAAAACTCACGTGAAAATCGCGCGAACGCACAAGATTGAAAGAGTTAATTACAACAAGTCGGATTACGTGACCAGAAGACTTCTCTATTCACACGCATGTATCATATCCTTCCGACGTTCATCCGCTTCGATGACTCTTCACAGAATGAATGTCTTCTGAGTCACAAGACTGTTAAAGCGTCCTACATACGGCCTACAGAAATACACGTACGTATCGCGATGCACGCATCGATTTCGAAGTTTTACGATGCAGGCTGCAGCTCGTATCGTTTGCAGGGATCGGTATATCAGCGTGTAACGCCGCTGTGATAAGCAAGACTCTCCCGATGCCGATGTAGATCTCGCGTCGAGCGTGTGGCATCCATGCCGAATTTTCGTTTGTCGCCGAACGTCGTATATATCATCGGAGATCACCGATTTTTGCACGTCGAACGATTTAAGAGGGCAAAAATAAATAAAGGAAATACGGAAACACTCTCGACCACTTTTACCATAAACGAATATCGTATCGATCTTCTCCCGCCCTTTTGATATTCCATTTTGAGTTACTGACAAATTTCGATACATTGATTGGAATTTCAAGCTGCTTAAAAGGGTTGTGGTTGACGATGCGATAAATAGTAAACATGTTTGTTTGTGTTTATTATTAGACTCTCGATTGTCGCCTCTGTGATCGCGATAGAGACGATAAATTTATAAGGCAAGTTTTTAAGGTTATGTTCTTTACTTATCTGAACCAGCGGAAAACACGGTGCAACAAAAAAAAAGTATACAGTTGCTTGAAAAAAAAAACATCGATCATCTTGAAAATTTCGGAGAAAATTTCTTTGACTTTGAAAATCTAGTTAATTTTCGATATCATTCGTGTTTTTCGAAAAGGTATTTAGGTAACCTCATTTAAATGGACCACCCTGTGAAATTTTAAATTTAGGTTATGTCCCCTTAATTACGAACATTCACGAAGATGCGAAGTCGATGAAATTGTATAACAAACGGTTTAATTCGACAAGTAACAATCGAAAAATGTGGAAAATAATAAAATCGAAGCCTGTCAGCCACAGTTGAAGAATTCCGGTCAAAGGAAGAGTTCAGATCGTAGATCCAGGCGATTTCACGAACTTGCTAGTCGGAGCGTGTATCGCAATATATATTTCAACGCGTGCAGGTGTGGGCTGATGTTTATTTCATGAAATTTCAGAGTCGATACGTACGTACGTACGTACATTACGTATCCCTCTCAGCGTCTGAGGCGCGTCCCACCCATTGGAAATTCGAGTCAATATCTAATTAAATGAACTCCCGCCGATTGAATCCATTTGTTCCCGAATGTAAACTCCAATTACGCGAACCGAACAATTGTAGATAATGGGGAAGAATCAGTGGAACTCTTATTAGATAAACTCCATTTATATGATCTCCTTCGTCTGCCCCCCTCCTGAGACGAGAGGGCTCGGATAAATGGAGTTCTATTGTACCGTGAAGGGCCTAATTTATGGCGCTTTCGAGTGCCATTGGCTTTCTCTTCTTCCAACTCGTGGCGACAGAGAACGAACGAAGCTTTTCCCTACCATTCTGTTCTCTGTGTATTGTTTTTTCGTGTAGCTTCTTCGCGTCTGTTTTTGCACCTAAACTGTTCCATTTTGCCTAAGCAAAAGGGCAATAAGAGCTTTCGTGGCGTTGACGTGGAAGATACGCGCAAACGTACGATCCTCTCTCTCGGCGGAAGCTAAACTGACGAACTATTTTTTTTACGAATTCCTCTGTTACGGGATTAGCATTCAGTTTCGGGAAAACGAACGACTTAATTCCATAAATTTGTTTGTTGCGACACGGATAAAGAAAACGACGTAAATGACGAGTTTAAAAATGTTAATATCATCACTGGTCTGTATTTTTAAATTCGCGCAGTTGATTAAATACGTGATTCTGACAGAAACTGAATTTTTACGAATTTCTTCGTTGCATGACCAACATTCAGCTTTGAGAAAAAGCAAGTGACTTAATTACAACAATACTGCGTACTTCCCAAGTCATGCAATTGAACAATTTGTACAATCGCTACGATAAAGTAAGAAACATAAAAGATTGTATTTTTACAAGGAATGATATTTGATGTTGCCGATCATTCGTACTCTCGCGTAATTTTCACGAATAATTTACATAAATTACATAAATTGAATAATAATTAAACGTACATGATTTCGTTTATATCCATAAAATAGCTTTCGGGATAGAAATCGGCACGATGTGCAAACGTCGTCTCCGAAGGGCTGCACTATTAATCTCCTGCGCTGGGATGACGTGCCACGCATGTCGAGAATTTGGCCCAAAATTGCAATATTTTCTCAGTTTTAAGTATATTGAAATATAACCCAGGCAAAACAAATGATAAATTTCTATCCAATGACATGCCGAATTGAAATTTGAAGACGACTTATTCTATACGGTTTGGTCACTCGTTATGGTCCGTGAACCAGTTACTAGCGCAAGAGGTTAACCCCTTAGCCCTGAGCCAATCGCCGAGTTCGAAGAAATGGCAGAAACGAACTCGCGATCAGACAAGCGGACTCGTTGCCACAGATCCGGCCACCGAGGCGTATTATTCCATCGTGGTGGTGTCAAGTCGGCGTTTCGCGGATTCGCGTTCGAGTGCCGAATTATGCATACAGGGTGGTGGCAAGAGCCACCTCCCCCGACCACGAGTTTCGCGTCGAGTCGATTGAGAACGCCAAGCGAGAAAAGTCGCGCGTTTCGTAAATTACCTCGAGTGAGCAAGAAGAGATCCTTCTTGCCTGTTGTTTCCTCGTGGCGCGTAAACGAGCAACGAGCAACGAGACCGCGTCAACGTCGAGTTACCCTAGGCGTTTCGACGCCGCTTTCGCCTTCCCCCTCCCCTCCCAGCTCGGGCGCCAGCTAAAAATAAATCCACCTCGGCTTCTCTCTGTTCTCCTCCTTTCTCCGCCTTTCACGTTCTTCCTTCCAAGGCTTTTTCCCCCAAAGAGCTCCGTAGGTACGCGCGGCGTTCTCCCCCTTCCGTTTCCGGCAAACAACATCGTTCGCGTAACACCATGGAGGGGGACAGAGGAGGCAAGGAAACGTCACTTGCAGCGAAATGGAAAGGACACACACACACACACACACACACACACACACACACACACACACACACACACACACACACACACACACACACACACACACACACACACACACACACACACACACACACACACACACACATATATATATATATATAAAATTTTCGTATCCGCGATACGAAAGAGTAGCTCGCGTTTCGATTCGCGCCTCGTGAATATTTATAGGCTGTTTATCCAGTTTAGCAGTTAAATCGGATATTAGGAGTAATTTCACGGTAATCGACGCGTTCGCTCGTGATTCGTTTTGAGGTTGGATCGCCGGAGAATGTAAATTAGTATCGAACGATGCGGAAGAAAATTCGCCGAACGCATCGACGAAGCACTGTCATTGATTGACAGTGTTTCGACATTATTTCTAATTATTCGTTAATTGTACGCGTGCGAAGCCCAATATGCGAGTGTATCCCAACGAGACTTTGTACGAGCCCCATATTCGACTTGGCAACGAGTCTTCAAAGAACTTGTTCGGTGAAATTAAACAAAAATTATAAATTATTATTATTAGTAAAATTATCGACAAAAACTTTTGTAACTTGATTGAGCGATTGTACGTAGGAACACAATTTATACGTGTATACATGCATATACTTGGTGCGAGTATTGTGGCCGCGACATTCTCAACGCAGTGGGGAGATGGATGCAGTGGAGGGGATAGCGCTAGCGATCAGGAAAGTGGGGGCAACGGTCGCCAGTTAGCCACCTCTGATTTAAAATACTACACGCTTGCAATGGAAATGAATAACGACAGAGTATTGTTATATCCATGATAATAGATATTTTTAAGTTTCTATACGCATGATGATCAATATTATTAAAATCGAATAACACGCGTCTCAGGGAGAATGATTTTATTGTAACTAATACAAAATCGTGAATCACAAGAGTGATCGGTATCAACTAAAATTCGAGTGACCGGAGAACATGAACAAAGATTCTTCACGCAATTAATTTGTTGCAAAGGCAGTGCAAAAATAATCAAATGAATTGCAAAAGATCGAACGAAAAAAAAGCAGAGAGAGAATTAATGATATGGTGCGAGGAAGGAAAGGAAATTTCGAAACTTATAAAAAACAGCATACGTGTAATTTATTGTGTGTTGGACGATTAAACAAAATATAAAAACGAAGAAAATATTCCGAGAACAAACCTCGTGTTGGACGATTAAACAAATTAGAAGAGAAAAGAAAATTCGGCATATTCAAGGGGATCCTCCCCTTTGATATTACTTTAAAATACAAATTTCAAAGATGTACGTTGAGATAATTAAAGCTTAATCAAAAGTTACGAATCGTTCGACAGTAGTCAACGAGTGCTCTTGCGATTTCGTCGCGTTTCTCGTTGTAATTGTAACTGCATTTAAACGACAGGCGGATTCGATGAACTTTCAACACGATGACCAATTTGATCAATTGATCGAAAGTGAATATGACTTTAATCTTTAGTGGATCTCGATCCTCCTACGTTATTTGAGTTATTTTCATCTCGATCAAGTTCATCGTATGGGCACCTACATACAAAACAATCGTTTCTAATGTCCGTGAAACGAGAGCGAGATTCAAGCGACCGTAATAATTCGACGATCACAACTGGATCAAGTTATGTCCTCGCAGGTGTTCGCGAACAATTCGCTGCCTGTTCGTCGTCTGTTTGCACACTGTTCGGGAACGTATTCGTGAAACATAGTTCCCCGAAACGTTTATACACGAAACTCTGGCGAACGTGGTGTATTCAGCACGGCGGCGAATTCGCGAAAGTTTCCGGTCAGATAGATTTTTTTCACTTTATATTTTCGAACGTTGACGTCCGAAAGAATATCAAAGGCGAGTCTGGTTCTGGAAACTTTACACGCCGTTGCGCGGAAAATATTTTGCGTTCTCTCAAGTGTACCCGAGAAAATCGTACAAAATATATATCGTTTTTCGAAAATATTTGCGAAAGTATGTCATTTCGCCGTTGGTCGAGCATGCTCGCCGACGAGTGGGCGGTGAATGTTTTCTCCATTTACGGATGAAGTGAATTGGGCGGAATGTACTTGCAAGGTACACGCTCTGTTATATTTGTCAAATTACACGTTTCAAAAAAAACGCGAATTTGCGTAAGTATCCGCAATCTGCGTTTATTTCGCATGCATTTATGAAAAATTGGAAGTTACAAGGACGCGCGCGTACTGTGCAAAAATGTATGCAAAAATATGCAAAAATATGCAAAACGGTCGAAACGAAGTATATTCGTTTACATCGTTAAACATCCGAGTTTCTCCCTTCTAATTCCTCTCTGATCCATCACGAAAATTCGAAAATTTCACAAATGTCCACCGATGGCTTTTACGCGGCTTTGGTTCACGACGGAGTCTAATCGAGTCGAGCCCTGTTCGCGAGATCGTTTCCGAGGGAAACGATACGACCGGCCCCCGTCGTTTTTCTTCCCTTTACGCTCGGTAAACCTGTCGCGCGGTACGTACGCGTGTGCAAGCGGTTTTCTTCGTTTTACAAGCGACGTAGTTATCCATATTGCTATCGCCTATTGCTATCGTTACGGCCGGGTTATGCCGCCACCCGGCAGATGAAATTTTACGTTTATTACGGAGGCGATAGGTTTCTCTTCTTGGCGCGGCCAGCGTCGTCGCGGACAAAAGCCTTCCTCCCAGGTTCAACCTGGATCGCAAAATGATTCGCCGCGACTCGTTCGTTTGGAACGCCCGTTTCGCCGTCGTTTGGGTCGCGAGCTCGCCGTGTTTCGCGTGCTTCCTCGTGATCGATCGTTCCGGGTAACCAGGCCGCTTATCGCCGCCGGTCCGACTCGCTTCGGACCGTCGAAACGCGATCGTCGGATCTTTTTTTCCTTCGGCTCGAACCCCCAACGCTGTTTACTTTGCACGACGTACGAGCAGAGCAACGCACAATGTTCGGTATATCGTACAGATAAAATATATTTAAAAAATGGCGGAAGAATAACAAGTAATAGTAATTTGTCTCTGAGCAGAATTTTTTTAGAAAACGACCTTTTCTCGGGTCTTTGTCAATATTTTTTTTTTCACATTTTCTAATCAGAAAGAAATATTTCACATAAATATATAGATTTTATTGCTTGTCAAATAAACAGCTGACCATGTCCTTTTGCGTCGGAGACGGCGAGATTTTCTACGAGCATTGAGTGCGACTGCGGACACTCGAGTCTCAATTTGTGAAAACGGTGGATATATGAAAATTTGGCCAAAGTGTAAATACAAATTAACCGAACGAATGAATAATTGACATGTAACGAGTGAATAATTGAGTAATAATCGAATTAACATTGATGTGATGAATTGGTAATCAGACGCGGCCAGCGAATCATAAATAGTACATTGTCATTTAGTTACTTTAAACACATTATAAGATATGACAATGATACACGTATGTATATATATATGTAGTGGACTGTGGACTTGATGACAAATAGACTGTGGACTTTTACACGTATTTATAGAAAATTTCTAGATGGAAAAAATGCACGGGACGCGCCTAATGTGTAAAACGTGTGAAATATTCAGCGCACGATGCTTTTTCAAATATTTAATACCTATTTTCTATTTTCACGTGGTTTTCCATTTTTTTTTTTTTTTATTCTCATAAAAATCAGAGACCGCATGAACATTCGCGCATTGCATTATGGGACGATTTCTCACGAAAAAAAAATAAATCGAAAATGTGGAATGAAATTTTCTCCACTCGTTTCGTTCGAGGAAATTTAGTTTGAGAATTTGTCAAGTATGATCAATAGGAGGTTTTTCCACGTGTAAAAATAGGTCAAAAAAAAAAAAAAAATAATACAATTTTTTTTGTTGGAAGCTTCATTGTCGAAAAACTAGACTTTGAACGGAAACTGCCTCGGTCGTTGATGAATTTTCAGACCTCTGCTTCCTTGAAAAACTTTTGCTCGACTTGTCTTCTCACGAGGAGTCATCCCCTGCTGTACTTCCCACGTGCTACAGAACACCCTGCACAACAGTTGATGTTATTAAGAAACATTCTGCGAAGGTCGAAATTTTTTTAACATACTAATATACATTCTTTTGCAATGCTATGTTCAATCGACCAATTGGAACGAGTTCGTCGATCCTACGATGCCACGATCTTGAAATGACCAAAGACGGATCAGAATGAATTTTACACAAAATACAAGAAAAATAATGAAAAAAATGGATGTGAATATGTCGAAAAAGCGCGATGTCTTTTGCAGGATGTTTTTTCGACGACACTAAAAGCCTTGAAGCCACAAAATTCCACATAGTCACTTTTTCTTAACATTAATATCGGTCGAAATAATTCAGACGTTCTTCACTCTGCGTTATTGTACGTATTACGATGCATTTGTCTCTGTCATTTATCACGCCAAAAGGTCCATTTTTTTAATTTTCCTCCACTCGCGAGATACCTCTGCAACGTCGCAAGCTCACGTTGATCGTAATTTTGTATTATCGTTAAAAAATGTTGCGTCATTAGCTTTCGAGAGAATTACTTTAACCGGGTCGCAATATTCCGCAATAAGTACAGAGGGAATGAAATAAGTAAATGTTTGGACGCTGCAAAACGGCGTATGCGACGCACGGATGCATGCACGGCACAACGGAGAAACACGCTTCCGTTTTTCTGTAAGCGATTTTCAAATATGTATTTCGTTCACGTCGTCGGGCATAAGTAAGTTACTGGTACATGTCCGACGATGGCCTGATTCAGCGGCAGTCCAGATACAAACGCACCGCCATTAATTTCGATCGTAATGGAAGCTTACACAGAATACATTGCGCCTTAGCCTTTTCTTTACAACATGTAACGCGATAACGTCTGCGGTGTACTGTTCATTCAATAATGGAACTACCGACCAAAGTGTATAACATTTTTTTCCCATGGCGGAGATATCAAATTAAAGAAAGAAAGGAAGAGCTTTTACTCGGACATTTTACTCGAAAAACCCGTGTTGAACCTCTAATGAAAAATTTCTAACAGAAATCGAACTAAATTTAAAGTGGTTGTTTCGAGCGGTTATGCCGAAAGTCGATAAAACGACGAAAGGAAGAAAGAAGAAGAAGAAAAGGAAAAAAAAAAAAGAAACGGGGGAAAGAGAAAAAGAGAAATGGCGCATCAAGTTTTACGTGGTCGTTGCAAAGAGGAAATTTCAATCTTTAAATCCGGGATGGGGCTCTCTGTCGTGAAAGAAATTTTACAATGCCCGCAGCGTGGTTGTTTGAACTTGTGAAACTTTCAAGGGTGGAAAAACTACGTCCGCTTTATTACTCGCCGCATGATGTAGGAAGCACTGTGGAGATAAATGAACTACGGAGAGGGAAAGTTGGAGCGTCGCGCTTCGGGACGAGCCCGGGCACAGAATTTCGCGCGACCGAGTCGCGATAGTTTGACGTGGCTAATTTTTCAGTTTGATCGTTTGCGGGTTTACGCTCGACTCGAACGTATCGAGTTAATTAACGAGCAGAGGTAGAAACCTCTCTCGGATATTAGCAGCGGAACGACGCAGAATTGTGCGAATGATCTTCGAACAACGGCGCCGGTAATTTAAAACTAGACGGATCGCCGCAGCCCCGATAACAGTCCATCGAAGGATTAACCTCTTGGAACGTTTAATCGCGCGTTGGACAAACAACTTAACTAATCGAGACGCTTAAAACGATTAATTCGTTTAATAGAAGTTCGAAAACGACGACGCGATGGAGGCATTGGATAAGATACGTGCACCTTGTTTGGTATCAAACCTTTGTACTTTTGATCATTTTGGTTTATTCCTAGGATTCATTCCTAGATCCTAGACATCTTTTCGAATCGTGCAACGACGCGGAACACACATTTTTCGTCAAACACGAGCGGCGTCGACGAAAGGCCAATATCTGGTAAGAATATTTTTTTCCCAAAGTCGTTGTATATTGTATATTCTTGAATATTGTATATTCTTTTTTATTTCATCGTGTAGTTGGTAAAAAGAAAAAAGAAAAAAAAATACGTTCAGACACGTAAAGAAGATGATCCCGAAATGACGCCAATTTGACACTGTCCAGAAACTTAAGTTCCACGTTGAATGTTCATTCATATTTCGAAAACTCCGAGAAAAAATATTCCCGCGTTGGTTAAAAACTATTTTTTGCATCGTCGCACGATTCGAGAGGGTATTTAGGTGGCCTCGGTTGGAATTTTCTTTTTTCGTCCTTCCTCGTTAATCCGGCACTTTGGCAAGAAAAGGGGGAGGGGGAGGGCAGGATTTTGAAGAGGACGAGGACGAGGACGAGGACGAGGTCGCAGGATTGGATAAAGTGGCACGAAACATAATCCGACGGGAAATTAGCTTGGAAAGCGGCGTTCGCAGCGGTGCTTCCGGTAGTTTGTACCTCCGATGATAATTGACGTAACGAGGACGCGGCGTGGCATCGGGTTCACGGGCGGAGGGTTGCGCCGTATCGAATCGAATCGGTTCGGGCTCGATTCCGATCAATAGAGCGATCGGTATACGCATTCTCGCGTGATATATTCCCTCGCGGCCATGGCAACTAGCATCTGCATTAGAACGCGAAACGCGGTCGCCTCTGTTGCGCATTCCGAGGCCGTTGCCCGCCGTATTAAAAAAGTAAACGCTTGAGCAACGCGGTGAATTTGAAATGCCCGACTCGGCCGACTAGCTGCCGCGGCCCGAAATCCCTTTGTAATTTTTCACACATCCGGAATCAGAACCGCGGCGAACTGCGCCGTGGACTGGAACTTGCCGTTTTGCGTTCGCGTCTCAGTTTTCTCGAACATCTCAACGTTTGATTTGTCGCATTGTCGTCGGGGCTGTGACGACTGGGATCATCGTCTATTTGGTACTGGCAAATATTTCGTTCTACTGTTGACTGAGATCCTGTTTTGTTTGTTATGCGCGTACAGGGTGTGACCCCTTACCGAATGTCTTTTTTAATTGCGAGGATGCAAAAAACGACCAATATCACGCAAGCGTTTTCTTGTTTTTTCAAATTTTCGAGATTATCGACGTTCTCCTTCAAATAATTACATTTTCTTTTTTTTCTGCCATGTCGCGTATATGTCATTTATCATCCTGCTCTTGTATTTCTCAAACGTTGAAATTTCCCGCAACTGTGTCAAAAATAAAACACTTTATGCGAACGTTGTATTTGAAATTGCTATATCGTCGCGCAGTACTCCTGTACTTGTATTTTTTCATATACACGTGTATAAAACACGAAACAAACTCTAATCTCTCGTGCATCGCTATCGCAGTTAAATTTTTCCAGCCAGTTTCAAAGTTATATTTGCACGAATTTTCCGAACGGTCAGTATCCCAAAATCCCCGCGCGATGTCGAAAAATCCGCTCTACAATATCTTTTTTTCGATCTCAACTTCAACATCGAACTTCTACGATTTCAACAACTGTTTTGCAGGGAGAAATATCGTTCGGTATATATACAAAATGGCGTTCCAGTCAATGGTGCTTCGTTATAGAATAGAACGTTTGCTATGTAATAGCAGATGATTTCATTTTCTGACAATATAATATTGTTTGACAAGAATAACACCAAGACATTCGAGAAATGAAGGTCCACTCTGTGATAAACAAAAGAGTGGCTTCGTCATTAATTAATTATCACAATCTTAGGAAAATCATATAGAAAAGAGTACTAATACAAGTCAGCACAACGTAAATTTCACGAAAAGCGCGATCATTTTTAAGACAAATACGTGTGTTGTGTGCTAGTAGTTACCGCTCGTGTGGCGCTAGTATCGCACCACAATCTTAAAAAAAATCATAAAGAAAGACATACTATACTATACGTATGCACGTGAGAATACGAACGAGTACAACGTAACTTTGTTACAAGCACAATCTTTTTTCTTTTTTCCTTTTTGTTAAGCTAATAATTTTCTGAATAAATACATACGTTGCGTATTGATATGTAGTTGACACTCGCGTGGCGCTAGTGTCGCACCGCCAGTTGCACCACAATCTCGAGAGAATCATAAAGAAATGAATACTGATATCGAGTCGATGCAATTCTGTAGCAAGAACCATCTACTTTACATAAATTTTTAAAAAGGAAAACGCCCCGCAAGAGAACGAATTCCGCGTGTAACCGAGGTCTCGCGTCTTATTTGAATGGCGTGTTATTCAACGACGTTCGTCTGAGCTTTACCCGCCATTGCTCGCAAGTTTACACTTTGCAGTAGCATGCCCCGATTCGATTTGCCTTCTTTTTCTTTTCGCGAAACACTTGCCTTTATATCCGCCGCCGAAAAAAAAAAACACCTTTTCGACGGTCTCTGGCAACCTCTGACCGAGAATCCGACCCAGTTAAGACGATCGATCGGTCGGACGCGGCTTGTCCCTTGTCCCCGAGAGAGCCAAACGTATTTGACGATGAACGAATCAAGCTTAGAGCTTATCGAGCAGAGAGGCATGATTGGAAAGCGCATTGAACTCGAATTCGTCTGTCTATCGTCGAATCGTGTCGCGTTGTCCCGTCGATTTTTTTTCGATCGAAGGCTGAAAACGAATGTACTGGAAAAGTATCAGAAATTTGTCGTGTTTTTATGCTCTTTAAATGGGCGATTGTGAGAGCTTCCTGCAATTCTCACTTTTTGGAGCCAACGAGATTCGTTTCATATTTGCTTAATATTTTTTTTTTTCTCTCTCTTATATCTTCGTGTAATAAAAATTTTATTATTTCGTTATTCTGTTCCAATATCGTTACTGTGATTTTACATTTTTAGGGACCAAATCACAGAAATAAAGCCCAAATGGAAATTTAAATATTAGAACTCATATTTTTTAAATATTTTTCTATATTGCGCATCTATTCTGCTTTGTATCTTGTGTTCTATAATGTATATTCTGTTCTATAGATTTTTTCTGTTCTATCGATTTTGTTACGTAAAATGTTCCCGATTTATAGAAGGAATTTTCTGCCACCGGTCTTGAAAATTTCATTTCCGAGAGAGAAAGAAATGCTTTCTGTCTGTTGTCGTTAAATTGAATGCTCAATAAGAAAATTCCAAGTTAATTATTAAATTAAGTGCTTAATGAAAGAAACTGCGAGTTAACGATTTTTTAGAGTATTCTGGAAGAGTCGCAGTGACAGAGAGTGTGCAATTGTCGAAATATCGATCTTTATCGACTTTATCGTCGGAAGTACGTGATTCCTTAATAGCGAACAGGTTTTTGAAATCACGTCGATTTTGATCGACGCGTACGCTGCATACATATGCAAATACCTCGAGCGCTATTATCATAAGGGGAGGGTAGGAAGAGGCGTCTTGGAATTAATTCGAATGGAAATAGAGTATTTCGCGCTTGATCGACGCATTTTCATCCCCTGCTTATGCAGAGTTCCGGTTCTTCGAACTCTAGCTGGAACGTGGAACGAGCATTCGTGTCATTTTTGATCTCCGATCGGCCATGTTTCAGTTATCAATGACTGGACCGTGATTTTTGTGCATTTGAATACTTTTGCGTATATATATGTATACACAATGTACGCAAAAGATGTAGAATCTAAAGCAGGTTCAGCGAGGATCAGTAGGTCTTCAGAATTATTATGTTATAAAGAGCATGTTATAATGTACTCAACACTGAAACTACCAAAGTTCAAACGACCAATTTATAATCTTTTGATAGAGATTTCCATAAAATTGTTGCACTTGCTGACCGTGTATTTTCAGAGCTTTGAATGATTTTTGTATTTTGTAAAATGTGTTATACAAACAAAGGCTTGTGTTCTTTATTGCATTAAATTTTTCACATTAATTCCCCTGCTGCGGACTTTATATTTCAGTCGTCGGTAGTTCTACTGTTAAAATTGACGAATATCGTCAAATTTGGTCTTTCTAACACATCAACATACTCTTCGGTATGCAAATTCTCGCTTATTTATGAGAAATTAAAGAATGCAAAGAAAACGTATCAAAAACATGCAGATTGTTCAATCAGAGTTTCAACAGATTTGTAGGAAATTAAAAAACGCAGAAATATGTAAACTTAACGTTAGAGCAATCAGTTTTCGATACGCGTTGAAATATTTACACGTAAAAATCATTACAATTTCAAATCACTGGTCACTGCAAACAAATAAAAAATAACCGAAGGAAATAAATTTACACGATCGTACGTTCGAACGGAAATCAATATCGATTTTGACAATCAGTATCAATTGTAAACAAGGAAAATCTGAAATTCGACGTGTCGGTGGGTCCGTTTAAACGTAAAATGTAGCGCTCGTTACGATAAATTTAAAGAATCGCGCGATTTACCAAAAAGCACATTCTCTGCGCACTGCAACAAATGGATTACGCAATATGATTATCGATAAAACCCTCAAAGTACGTGCCCAAAGAGCAAGTACACGGACAAGGAGCGTCTGAAGTAAAATTTTATTCAATTGCGCGATACAGTTTAAAGCGTGGCGTGTATCTTGTATCATTCCAGCCACGAAAAGAAAAAGAAGAACAAATGGTGTATCAAGTTTAAATTTATACGCGTTGTCTACAAAGTTCCACGACGAGTTAACTCGCCTCGCGCGCTGCCGAAGCATTTCTCCCCCCTCCAAGTTTCAACTCGTCGTCCCTGGTTGAAAGATTAATAGATCAAAAGACCTCTCTAGGTTTTATTTCTCCGGCTGTGTTCACAAAAGGTATACCTACGAACTTGCGCAAATGTCCGAGTATGTGTACATAGCCATGGCTAGTACCGGTACTGGTCGAACGTCGCTCGCAGAGTCCATTTTATTCATGAAAAATTCCGTAAGAAGCCACGTGCACTTCGCGTTTACGAAGCGATTGAGAAACGGCCGGTCAGTGGATCCGAAACGCGCGCCAGTTGTGCAAGATACACACACACACACACGCACGCGCGCGCGCACGCACGCACGCACGCACGCACGCACGCACGCACGCACACACTTCGATCGAGAACGTAGGCGCGTGCATCGCCGATTTTCGGCCGAAACGAAAATCGATAATCGTGCCTCGTCGAACGACGTCTGGCTAAAAACCTCCGCGAGGTGCTCGCTCGCAGTCGATTGAAATCGAAAGCGGGTCACATCGATCGTCGAGGAATTCCCTCTGTGTTACATGTACATATATACATATATATATATACATATATCGACTTTGGCGACTGTACACTGTGAAAAGCTCGAGGAACGAACTGAACAACCGTAGAAAGCCGGGTGATTGCTTTACGAGCAGTCTTTCCCGAAGAGTTTGAAACTTATCGCAGTTGGCAAGTACGCTTAAGAAGGGGTGAGAGAGAGAGAGAGAGAGAGGGAGGGGGAGGGGGAGGGGGAGAGGACTCTGCGTAGAGCTCCGTTTGTGGTCCCTGGCAATTTCTCGCTCGTAGAAAACAATAAACTGTAAGAAGATAACGAAAGAAACGAGAAGACCAGAAGAGGGTGAGGGCGAAAGACGAGGAAAAAGAGGGATGAGGAGGGGGTAGGGGAGAACGCGGACAGAAACGTGGCAGAGGGCGCGCTGCGAAACTTTCTACTTCGGCCAGATTGAAATTGTTTTTCGTCGGATTCGCAAGTGGGACAAATATATATGTGTGTGTATATATATCTCGATGTCAATTGAGATACGCGAGAGACGACGCGTCTTGCGGGAGGGAAACAGATGGGGTTGCGGCGGTTGTGCGTGTGGAATCGCGCGGCTGAGGAGGGGGTTGCAAACCCGGTATTTCCTGTAGATAAGCGTAATCTAGACCAGACTAGGTGTTCTTCTTAGTGCACGTCGGAACTGTCCTTAATTTCTATCCGTGTGTTTAGGCGCTGGAAAATATTTCGGTATATCACCGAGAGTTGTTACAACCCTTGGTTAATCATAGAACTATCATCAGAGACGTTGAATTAACAAAAATACATACATATATAAAGATTTCATAATACATTTTGCGAAGAATCGTTTGAATCTCGAAAAATATACAGTTTCACGTCTATAAAATTTCTAATAAGAATTATGAACTTGTCGTTTTGACCATCTTTTGTAGCTTGTTTTCAAAGTCCATTTTTTTTTAAGTTGAGGTTCGAACAAGTGGATCCAACTAGCAAATGGTCATTTAACAATTTATCCACTAGAATTTGACTCGTATATAAATGGAGTTCTTTTTGGATTATCCATTCGGACAAGGAACAGTCTGTGTTCAGACAAACGTTCTTATGGAATCTCAAGGTACTGACGTTCATACGTATATATAGCGTTATGGATTCGATTAGATACGTTCAATATATGCCGGATCGAATCGCGACGTTCCACGTCTGAACTTAAACTCGAAACTTTATCAATGACAACTAATTTGTTTAAGTTATAAAGTCAAGAGAAAAAGACTATTTATTGGCATTGCGGATGATTTTACAGCATGGTCACACGTTGCGAAAGGAACACAGTGTAACGTGTCGTTTCCTCCTTAAGTTAAGACTCTACTTGATGGATATATATATATATTTTGAAACATTAGAAGAGGTGCAAAAAAAAAAAAAAAATTGCATCAAAACCACCATTTCCTTTTTTCGAGAGTCATTAATTCATTCACGGAAAATCGATTTCTTCATTAATTATTGTATAGAATATTTGGATATTTTATATACCTTTGTACGTTGCATGCATTCGGTAGATTTTTGCATCCTTAAATTTCTCATAAACGTTCAAAATTCTCAAAAGTCCGCATTCTAGCGCTATATAGCGATTTTTATAAATGGATAATAAACTTATCTTAAAATTTCTACAACCGCTAAATATGTTACGCGTGATTCAAAATTTGGACGTTCACCAATCTCACTCTTATGTCAGCAGATGAACGTTTATCGTCGTTGAAAAAATATTGCCAGACAATCTCATTAATCGTAACATTGCAATATTTTTATAAACAAATGATAAATTTATCTTCATACACACCTGATAAATATGTTACACGTAATTCAGGATTAGTCCCGCTGCAATGCTTCTTATTTCAGCGAACGGAAAAGGCAAGTTTCGAGGCAACTTTAAGCGCCTGAGAATTGCAACGAAAAGTCATACATATCAATAGAAACTCTCCGTATACATGTATATTTCGTTCGAGCAGCGGGAAACGTTTACCGGAAAAAATAACAAAGGAAAAAGAAAAAAAAAAGAAAAAAGGAAAAGGAAAAAATATCGTTGAACGTAAAATTGTCGAAAGAACGAAGCACGAACGTTGAAGCGAGTTACGCGATTCAGAAACAGGTCGCTTAAATATTTCCTTTCCTTATTGTTGCACGAGGAAAGAGGTTGTACCGTGTTCGAAGAGAAAGGAACGTTTCAAATAATAATAATATTTGTCGAATTGCAACGTCCAGCTCGAGTGAACGGCTAAATTAAATAAATACGATCAATGTCGATCGTACTGCCGTTGCAACCGACGAAACAGAGTGAACGAACGGCGTTTTCGCAGAGGCAACCAGACCAGAATCCTGGCCTCTTCCATACGTTGTATCGATATGAAACGCGTCTGCCGCTCATTGAAAATCCCATCCAGCTCTTCCAGAGCTACGATACGATACGGTGCGTGCATCCCCCAATTTTGGGGGTTCGGAACAGACTTGTATTTGCGCGAGTGAACACCCCACAGAGAGAAGGGAAAACAGCAGGGGTTGCTCGCTCCCTTTCCCTTCCCTTGCTCCATCGAATCAGAATTCTGCGGGGCGTAACAGCGTGTTGCAGTCTGTTTTACGATATTAAATCACACCGTCGCGTCGTCGTTGCCTCCTCACTCCCTTTCGACAACACCACTTGCCTCTCTTCGATGGTCCCTTCTTCCCCGTCGTCGTTGTCGTCATCGTCGTCGTCGTCGTCGTCGTCGTCGTCGTTGTCGTCGTCGTTGGCCACCGGATCGGATAAACTCGATTCCCGGAGGAGGAGAAGCCACGGAGTTAGGTGCGGGAACGTGGCGGCACGCGGCCAAATTCGAGGGGAGACAAAGGATGTGACGGTGGTCGGTTATCCTGTCCACGAACAGGTGACGCCCACCGACTCGCAAATTGATTCCATTTGCATAGCATACGCCTGTCCCAATGCTCGGTGCCGCAGCGCGTCGCGACGCTCACGTCGCCCGCGTTCTGGGGCGACGGATTCCGTTGCGGGATTAAGCCGAATTCACGTTTCGCGTTTTCACACTGGACTGGTATTTTCACGCTGGCTGTTGTCACCGCGGACTTTTAGGCTATGGATCTGGATTCACTGGCTATTAGACCGTGGTTTTTTAAGGAACTTTGATCGATTGTCAATCGGATCGTTTCTCTTTGAGTAAAGACTTTTGTAACTCGAGATGGCGAAGGATGGATCTCAGAATTTACGCTGTCTTCGTTAATCCCTTGCGCTGGCAACTGATTGCGGACCATAATGAGTGACCGAACCGTATACGATAATTCATCGCTTTCTTCTTCTTTTGAACTCGTCGGTATGATATCATTGGATGGAAATTATTGAGAGACAATTTTGGGCTACATTTAAATATATTTAAAACTGAGAAAATGTTGCAATTTGTTGTTTTTGCTGGTAAAAAATTCTCGACGTGCGTGGCACGTCATTCCAGCGCAAGAGGTTAACGCTAGAACTACCAAAGTGATCGAAATGACCAATTTATAATTTTATATATTTACAGCAGTGTATTTTTAGATACTCGAGTAATTTTCAACAGAAGCTCTATTACATTATTATTGGAATAACCTTTTGTTGCGCCTTGCAATTTAACTTCTTTGCTACAAATGTTATACTCTAGTCGTCGGTAGTTTTAGTGTTGATTGCAATGTTATTTGTTTCTGGAAAAGATATGTTTTGAAGAAATGATAGACGTATAAATATGTTCAGAAGGTTAGCATCCCCGTAACGAGGTTTTAACTCGCTTTTCGTGGTTCGATCAAGTTAAAATTAAAAGATGTTCAGAGTATTGTACTTTCGACGATATTTCGTATCTGTATGGGACAATTTTCTATCCAAGTTCTGTCTTTTCAGGCATATTCTCAAAAGTACGAATTCGTATAAACGTTTGTAATGATTACTTCAAATGATCGGTAGAGCAGAGTGAAATCCTATTAGTTAGACAGTGACATATATGTATAATATAATAACAATGTACTATGTGAAAATATACTAATATAGTATAATTATGTCACTACATTATTTTATATAGTACATTATTATTACATCATTATATAGCATATATATATAGTATAAGATAATATAGTAACAATGTACTGTATAACATAAAGTAACTGCTGCAATTTAGTGACTGTTCCATCATTACAGAGTGAACAGAGTAGAGCCAAGCGGTTTTAATGAAAGTGAAACGCACAAGAGCGACAAATATACGTATACAGTATAACAACACAAGTATTTACGTGCGCGCTGTTACAAGTTGGTACAGTTATACTGATTGCGTATTCGGACGGCCAGTATTGTGCATACAGGGTGGCACAACCGGAAAGGGAGTGATTCTGTACGGAAAAAAGAATAAGTCGAAAAGAAGGAACGAGGCTTCGTCTTTTTGAAAACATCGAGTTGAATTTGGCCAACATTAAGCTAGGTAGGAGGTTATTCTATTCGCGAAAGTAAGTGAAAAGTGTAAAATAATCGAGAAAATAAGACTTTGTAAAAAAAAAAGTTTAATTAAGAATTGGCTTTTGGCAGATATGTACAGGAAAATTAAAGGTACAGTGTACAGTGAGAAAACTGTATTCTTACACTTTTGACTTATAAAGTCGC
>KQ435710.1:180843-192185 GCA_001276565.1 Melipona quadrifasciata
ACTCGATTTCCTCGAAAACGGAGCCCGAAAGTGAAAAAATGTTATTCTTCCTCTTCTTTCTGATTGTACCATCCTGTGGACTTGGACGATCGTTGCTATTTTCTAGCCAGCCTTTCATCGAGAATTCTAATATCAAACGAGACTGAGAGACGTTCTTCTTTTTTAAGAGAGGAGAATACTCCGTTTCAAGATCGGTTGGATCGACTAGCGAACTGTTAGCGAACGCTCTGGACCCTTCATCTTTCGTATTCACTGCGAATGAATCACCCGCAACGTTCGTTCATTCGGATTGAAAAGGTGTGAATTCGGCTTTACAACGCGCTGGTAAATTAACCCTTTTACTGTTGGATGCCGTCATCACAGTGGCGGCGTTTAAAAAATTTATTAATCAAAGTTCGAGCGTCGTTGCTACGATCTTTTCTTTTTTCTGCGTGCACGAGAGACTCTATTTTTTTTACCGTTATATCCGGGGTACTTCGTACTCAAATAGTAACAATCCCGGAAATAATTTCTGATTCTATTACGCGAATCCCCGATTACGCCAGGAACACAAACGTCCTCGGGGTATCTAAGACGCGCGTTATCCAAAGGTAATTGAAATTAAAGCAATAATTCTCGGAGCAAACGCTGAAACAACTCTCTACGCTGTTTTTGACTGAAAATACGGCGTGGCAAAATAAATTCGCGTAATATTCATGTGCTATTTGTAATTTTTCTTTCTTTCTTCTTTTTTTTTTGTACAGTATTTAAATTAAGTTAATTACATTTATAAGTATAAATTTACATTGGTGGAGCGAAATTGGCAAAAATTTCTCGTTAAAACGCGACTCGGAGTTAAAAATTGGAACGTCGTTTATTACCTTCCAAAGAGATAAAAAGGAAGGCTTTTAACTGAGAAGCCCAAGTTTCTCTGTCTCTTTTGAACAGAGAACAGACTTTAATTGCTTCTTTCGGCATTCGAAACGCATGAATTTTCACTTTGTAATCTCGTTGCAATACATCCCTCGCGTGTTGTGCAATTGTAATACAATATTCTGCTTTACGTGGCTGTGATAATTATACAGATAACTATTGGAGTTTCATTTATCTTGTCAGAAATATTCAACTGCTCGATTGACGTTGTTCGATCTCGTATGACATGTTTCTTCAACTGTCGAGAATCGAGAAGCTCAAGATAATTATCGCTTTCAAAATGATTCTAATTACGTGTCACGTTACGGCTAATTTTATAATTTCGTTGTAACGTTCTACTTTCACGTTATCACGTGCAACATTTTATTATATATAGTTATGACAAAGATATTTCATTTATTTTTCATTTCTGATTAAAAATGAGCAAATACAGTTGATCTTCGAACAGTGAGTTAAGGATGCTCCATTTCTTTTTATCACTGAAAGTGATTTTAGCGGGAGTAACCCAGAAAATCGGGCCTCTTCAGGTGCAACGCTGATGCAACGAAAATTAGCGATTGGTTGATTTGGGTCACGTGATTCGCGAGAGGGCGTGGCGTAGACCTCGAGTAGGCGTGGCGTTGTCTGGTACGGAGCGATCCCGCCTGTAATTTGTTTTCTATCAATTCGAATGTTTGCACATCGATAAAATTTTATGGCAAAAAAGTTGTCTTTATTCCTAGTCAGAATAGTTGCTTCTGGGTCTTTCAGTGAGACGAATCGTACTGGGGTACAAGTCGTGCAGTTTTTTTAATCTTTGATTGTCCAAAAGTTTGATTATAATGTAATCTACTGTTGACCGGAAGCTTTATTCAACGTACCATGCACAGTGGATCAAAATAAAGTATTGACACACCTAGTCTTGTCCAAGCTTTATAAAAACAAATGTTATTCCTGTACTCTTATAATAAAATAAGTTAGATAACGAAAGGAATGTCATTAACTTCTTGACAAACGAATCAAATGAAATTCGACCAAAGAAATGATATTTATTTTTCATTCCAACAAACTTAAGTTATTTTCCATTTGGTCAAACTGAACATAAAAGATAGTTTTTATATCCTTGTACGTTCACTGTAAAGCGCCATAAACGCGATACTTGTAAACAAAATTAATAAAAACTGGACAAATTGACAATAGTTCTTGATATCGTTGTACGTACGTAAATTGCAAGAGATTACAAAATATGTTTACAAAGTATTTTTTCGAGGGAGTGCCTATCGCACTTAGGAAAAAATTCGCAGTAACGACACAATCCTCTACGAAAATGAGCAAACCACGATTGTGGGTGGCTAGCTACCTCGCTTGGCATATTCGTTTGCATACTTCAACGCTCTCCGTTTTCGCGCCCCGCGGTTATGAAGTTTCGAACAATTCTTCGCGAGTCGCCGATTCCGAATATAAATACGCGCGCGGATTACGAGGCGGACAAACGATAAAAAACGGGACAATTTATATTCAACGGACGGCCGCCGAGCAAAAAGCCACACGCGCGTGCACCAGAGGATTGCGGCTCGGAAAAAGAGCGTTTATCGTTCGGCATCTCTTTGAATTACGAGCACAATGTTTGCTCGCGCGCGTGGTCCGTTTACGAGATCGCGATATTCCCGGGGGGGAACCTGGGATCTTTGTTCCGCGACAAAATGGAAATGGAATTTTTGTTCATAGTTTTCATAGGCGCGCGGCCGTTCAGATTTAATCTCGTCAATGACAAATCGGCTCTGCGCGCGGACACAACTCGCTCTTGGTCGAACTTTGCCCGCCAAATGAAGTCATTTCGTGTGTGTCTTCGACAAACTCGCCGTTGCATATATACATCTCCCTCGCACGAAAATCTTAGGACAAGTACTGTGCTATCGTAATAAAAATAACATGATCAACCAATCGCTAATTTTCGTTGCATCAGCGTTGCACCTGAAGAGGCCCGATTTTCTGGGTTACGGTGATAAAAAATTCAACATATATACAATGTACAATGTTGAACAGTTGAACGAACATGAATTATAAATTACACACAATTAGATACAATATTTACGCAAAATTAATACAAATTAGCATAAATTATATGTAATTTTGATATAAATTGTTGTATTTTCAACATAAAACATGTATTTCCAAATATAATACATACTTTACACAATAAAAACTCTGTTAATATATCAATATCTTACAATGCATACATAGAGTAAAATTAAATTGAATACAAAATACGTTTATTTACATCTAATTTTAAATTTAAATTAAAATTAAAGTAAACAAAGAAAACATACTTTATACGATAAACACTCTGTGAATATAATATTAATATATTGTTTTATATTATATAATTATTAGTATTATATTCTACGAAATTTGTGCGTACGATAATCCACTGAATGTTAAAAACAAAAGTGCCCTAAGACCCTTTTGAGCGGGAGTAACTTTATAATAACAGTTCCGAACTCGAGTTTGACATGATTTATTTTATTTACGAACTTTCATGGAGTACGCAGACTACAAATCTGGACCAGATATCGATTGGAAATGCTTGGTCAATAACATGTTTTTAATCATTGAGTAGATGTACCATTATGTACATTTACTGTTTACCAATTTAAGTCGAATATCATTAAGTCAATTTCAAATCTCAGAAGCATTTGAATCCTGGAATTTTCATTCGAGTTTTTAAGGCGTTATTAATCGTCAGTTCAGTCATTTACAAATTTTTACAAACGAAGTTTATACACCAAAAAGTTGACCACTGATGACAAAAAGATAGAAAGAGACTTCCACTTAACATTTATATATGTTACTAAATTATAAACTAACAAAATTATTTGAGAAATATCTGAGTCACCGGAAATAATTTCAACTATTATAAAGCACGTACGATTTTCTAGCTTTCCAACTTTTCTGTGGAAAATTCAATGATATTTCTTGACGTATTTTGAATGATAAAAATTAAAAAAAAACTGCACGACTTGTACTCTCCAGTACGATTCGTCTCACTGAAAGGCCCAGAAGCAACTGTTCTGACTAGGAAATGAAGACGATTTTTTTGCCATAAAATTTTATCGATGAGCAAACATTTGAATCGATAGAAAACAAATTACAGGCGGGATCGCTCCGTACCGGACAACGCCACGCCTACTCGAGGTCTACGCCACGCCCCCTCGCGAATCACGTGACCCAAATCAACCAATCGCTAATTTTCGTTGCATCAGCGTTGCATCTGAAGAGGCCCGATTTTCTGGGTTACTCCCGAAGCTAAAAACTTTCAGTGGTAAAAAAACAAAGCAGCGCGCGAAATCAAAATTTTTGAGGCAAAGCGAAAGTGCAGTGCAGTGCGTGTTCTGTTTGTCGTCTGTCGGTGGTAGGTTACCTCTTTGTCTCTTTTCGTCGTTTTGCCCTCGCAAACAGCTAACGAACGAGCCAATATAAACGCGCCGAAATGGACGTGACCGCACGTATGGCGCGGAATTTTTAATTTATGGTCGAGGGACGAGTTCGACGAGTTTATGCCATCATCCGGATACGAAGTTTATGCCATCATCCGGATACGAAGTTTTTCAATCGGACCCGCTCGTAACTATCGGCGGTCCATTAGACGAAAATTAAAGTTTCCAACTAGATCTCATGGTTTTTTCGGTCCTTCGATCGTTACGCGTCGAATCGGACTCGATGTTTTACGTTTCACAGCCGATTTTTATCCTCAGTTTTAACCAATGTTCTCACGGGTTGGAATTCCCGAATTTTTCGCGAGAGAAGATTTATTTCAAGATTAATATAATAATTTCTTGTAATATATCGTAGTATATTAATAATAATTTCTCTTCACGCATTTTCTTGTTTTGTACCGAAATATTTCTTCTCAAACGTCAACCAACTGTACAGAAAATTATTTCCACTGCAACAGCGGAAATAACTGTGAGTATTTGCAAGTCCAGTGTTTTTTGCGTGAATCATTTATGAATTTCACTTTAATAGCTGGAGTTCACGTTTGATTTGTACTAAATCGATAAATAGGGATAGATTTTCCTTCGCAGCATTAGAAACAATATATAAATAAATTTACGTAATGATATGCAAATTTTTAAAACGATAATAGAAATTATACCAACACGGGACATAGTTGTTAATTAAAAATTAACCGCAACGGTTGCGATACTTTGAAGTATTGAAGTCATACTACATCTATTGAATTTTAGATAATACTATGCACCACATGCGACATAGTCGAGCATTCAAATAGGCTTGATTTAAGACTCGGACTGATTCAAATCTGATTATAATCAATAACGATTACATTGCGAATTTTTGTGTACACTTATACTTCGGTATATTATACATTTTTGCATATTTATGCGCATTTTTACAAATTCGAGTTTAATCTTACACACATGAATCTTTTACATTACATACGACACGTTTTGTACAGTTTTGCAAACTTAAGCTCAATGTTACGTTCTTATATGCTCCTATTATATCAGTGCCATACTTTCGCTATATTATTTATTCCATATTTCTATTATACTATTTATTATATACTCGTGCTACAAAGTAAGTTATATTTCATATGTTATGTTACATCGTGTTTCACATTATTTTATTTTACGTTTATTTGTACATTCCCGTGCATTTTTGCAAATTGAAACTGAACGTTACATTGATATTACCGCACGTTATGTTGTAACGTCGTATTTTGTATTATTTACACAACATTTCGGATGCATTTACGTTACATAAGTTACTACGTTTCGAATGCATTTATATCGTGTACAACATTTCGGATGCGTTTATACATTTTTGCAAATTCAAATTTCCTCGGTGGACGCATGAAAAAAAAAAAAAGAAAAAAAAAAGAAAGAGAGAAAACTCACTCCGACACTTTGACGCGTTCGGAGCGATTCGAGGGACTCGGCGTTAAACGAGACGCCGCGGCGAGAAAATGAAAAGCCTGATCCACCGATATCGAATCGGAAGCAGAGCAGCCCGGTGAATCGAAACCGGGAGGGAGGAGTGTAATTCCCGTACCTCGTTACCTACCCCTCGGTCCTTCTTCCGGTCGAAGGAACGGCCGCGCATTGTGTTACGAATATCGTTAAGCCGAATTGAATGGTACACGAAGGGTCGTTCTAATTTCTGGTTGCCGCGCGTTTCATAAAATCTCTCCTCCAGCTGCTCCCCTCTGCCTCTTCATCGGCGGTATGTACATCTCGCGTTTACATCTCGTGTCCTTCGTGTCGTTCTCTCTCTCTCTTTCTCTCTTTTTTTTTCTTTCTCGCCACAAACGGAGCTGACAGCAAGAACTCCTTGTAGCGATCGGTGGTTAAGCGCTAAAAGCGAAATTTCGTCGCATCGCGACGAGAAACGTGTTATCGCGATGTAATTGCACGCGCGACAAAGTTCGCCGAGTTCGCGATTCAACGCGGGTATCCTTTCGGATAAACGTCGACAAGTTTTGCGCCTGTAAAGCACCGCTGAAACGCCGACCACGCGATGATACGCCGGAGAGATGCAACATGCGGGTGGTTGTCCCAACACACAACTGTACACACGGTCGTGCTACGTCCACGAGGCTTATCCGCACGAGTGTCTCTGTTGTTCGAGATTTCTTTCGACTCGGGCGTCGTGCTTTTAGCAGCTCGCCTCCCTTTCATTCCACGCGCGACGTTTGACCGCGTGACTGTGGGTTTAAGTCCCAGCAAATCGGATCGGATTGTAATTCAGCGGAATATTTCGTTTTTAAATGTTTGCTCCAGAGTTTCGTCGGACAAAGAGACGCGTGAGCAAGAGCGCAAGCTTGAGCGAGAAGTATCGAGTCAAATTGATGCACGTGTTTGACAAGGTTTGAGAAAAAGTGGTCATTGCAGAGAGGAAACGAACGACTGACCAAAGTATTTGGATGTTGAATATTGTATTGACATTATTTAACGAAGGTACAAATTTGAGTTTGACAAGGTTTGAGGACAAATTACAAATAGTAGTTACAAAATTACAACGAATAACTGACTGAGGTATTTGCTGAATATTATATTGTCAATATTTAACGAAGGTTCAGATTTGAGTTTGACAAGGTTTGAAAACAAATAATTACGAATTGCAAAGAGGAAACGAACAACTCATTAAAATATTGCGAATTTGTTGAATATTACATTAATTAATTCAATGTTAATTGCTACAATTTATCGGACATAAAGTATCGAAACGTTGTAAATATCCATTCATCTTCAATCGAAAGAACTCAAATTTAAAATTTGAATTCAAATTTCGTAGAACTGTGGTTTGCTTTCTCTTTCAAATCGAAACCATAAATTCGTTCCACGGGCATAACTTGGCATAACATAACATGACAAGGGATTAGCAATGAATTTAATCAACGTGTTTGAATTTTACAAAGTTTGTACAAACAAAACATACGTATGTACAAATAAAACGAAATTCAAATTTGGTGTTTAAGAACGATATATCTCCGTTGGCAACGTTTGCGAAAAACACCAGGAGGGATTTATCGTTGTGCGTGACTCACTATACTTGAAAATAACAAGTCTTCGTATACGATGCTGTATATCATAGAATTTTTATTTATTTTAGAAAATACAGTAGCTCTTCATTACGTACACACGTTGTTCTTTCAAATTTATATTTTATCACACAAAAATAAATTCTTCTCTCGATCCTCGCCAAGCTCGGTTTGACTTGATATATTTCAGTCAGAATTATGTCTTTCCTTCGCCATTAAAAGAACTGACCCAACGTCGCGAACGAACCAACAACCAAGCGACAGTTTACCACAATGTTACAAATATTTCGATTTCTTTAAATTTCGTATATTTTAAAATCCAGATTGAGGGAATAGTAAAGATTGAAAATGTTGAGTCAACGTTAATTTGATGCAGACGTATTTCTCACAAAATCTTTAAAACGTGTGAGATCACGAACATAAGATTGAACATCCGAACATGAGAAAGTTCACTCGTTACTGATAAGATTTAGCAAATGCTCGAAGCATTAATCAAAAAATTTGCAAACATCGAATCATAAAAGTATCGACTCTTTATTCCTCTCCGAGGGGGGGGCAAAACGAGGGACGGACGAGGACTCAATACCCTCCGGCGTTAAGTTTCATCGTCGAAATTTTTCTTCCTTCAAACGCCACGCTGCTCTGTCGAAGCCAGAGCAACGACAAAAGCAGAAGCTGTCTTTCGAGCGCGTTCGGCAATCCTATTTATCGGGGCCCCCCGCGAGTTCGCCCCTTTACAGCGGATACGGTTCGAACTCTCAGGCGAAATTAAATTCCGCGCTTCCGTCGCCACCCTTCTTCTTTCGCGAATGCGACTCGCGCGCGCGACTTTCTCCCCCCGCCTGTGCACACGCCGCGTCCGTCGACGACGGAAACCCATTAGGATTCCTTTTACCAGTATCGATCATCGAATTACACCGTCATCTGTCTTTAATAACCCAAGGGGAGAGGGAAACGTTTCGCGGGTGCTTTTCGGTCGGTCGATCGATCGAAGCGAGCGGTGGGGGGGCTCGATCAGCGAATTAAAGCGGGCTACAGTGCCAAAATTTTTTCCTGGTCATCGTCCCACTGCGGCAGAATTGATCCTGCTTGGCAAAAACGCGTCGCGTCCGGTCGCACTTTCCACACGTGACCGTGTTTCCCCAATGTGTCCCCCGTCGAATTTGGCGAGCAGTGCGGTACGATAGCAGTCTGTTTGCACGAATTTTTATCACTGAAAGTGATTTTAGCGGGGGTAACCCAGAAAATCGGACCTCTTCAGATGCAACGCTGATGCAACGAAAATTAGCGATTGGTTGATTTGGGTCACGTGATTCGCGAGGGGGCGTGGGGTAGACCTCGAGTAGGAGTGGCGTTGTCTGGTACTGAGCGATCGCGCCTGTAATTTGTTTTCTATCGACTCAAACGTTTGCATATCGATAAAATTTTATGGCAAAAAAGTCGTCTTCATTTCCTTACGAATCGTACTGGGGTACAAGTAGTGCAGTGTTTTATGTTTAGAATTTTACATAGAATGCTACTTTTGTTTGTTTGTCGCGTGAAAGCGGCTGTCAAGACGAATTCAAACTTACGCTAAGCTATGGAAGTCAGGAACGAGAGAAATAACTATAGCATTCTATATAAAATATTAAAGATCGTAAAAAATTGTTATACATTGCTGTCGTAGTAAATCGTACAATTTTTCTCTCTTGTTTATCATTTCCGAGAAAAATACTGAACAAACGCAAACACTCTGTATATTCAATTTTCTCGTTTACAAATGCCGCGTCTCCGTTGTATCGATAGAAGCGTGTGTGTAAGAATGTACGAAACGATTTTCGCATAAACAGACGATCAGTCAAAAAGGAGGAAAAAATAAGAAATTAGGGAATATAGTTGTAACATATCAAAATAATTTAAATTGCAGCATTATAAAACATATATATAATAATAAAATTGATATTATAGTCAGTTTGATTGCTAGTTTGTGTTCATTTTATAACACTTCATTTTATTATATTTATAATACCCATTCCAATATATACTTTGTAATATCCATGTTATTATTATATTTATGTTTTGTAATACTCCACATTTTACAAATGAAGTACAATCAGTGTGATTGTACGTTTGTGTTCATTCATTCAGTTGTTTATAATATTTAATTTTCTTACAATATCTATTTTCAATATCCATTTCAATGTATATTTTGTAATATTCATGTTAATGTTATATTTATGTTTTGCGATACTCCATTTTGATCAATATATTTTACAAATGAATTGCAATCGGACTGATTACACGTGTTAGTGTTCGTTTATACATCTTACATTTATAGCATCCATTTCAAATATATATTTTATAATTCATTTTTCGATTGTTAGCTACGATATTACCATTGTAATGGATAAAATCCTGTTAAAAAAGCCTCGTCTCTGCCTCGAGAAACCGCAACCAGAGTGAATCTCCATGTACCTTTTCAAGAATTGCGTTTATATAGTGCAACGGAGATATACGCGCGATTATATTTGAGAATCTGCGCGTGCAACGAATGGGAATGGTAGCCACGACGGAGCGAACGTTATCGCTAACAGCGATACTTCCGCGTGACAGGACTCGCCGCGCTCGCGAGGAGGCGGTATTTCCGATTAATCGTCGATTTTTCACGGACAATCGGCGCTCGCGTCTCGTCTCGGTTCGATGGAAGCCGAACGTCGCCGCTCGTGGGAATTCTCACGGGCGTAAATTATCGTAAGTTGACGCGGGAAATTGCATGTCTCGCGAATTTCCAACGTGTACGTACGTGTATGACGTAAACACGTATCGTCCGGCCCGAAATCGGCCGGTGGCGAACATACGCGTATCTCGTTACGTGCATCGTTGGTCAACCGTGGATTCGCATGCGCGTTTAGATACGGTAAAAACGCGATATACACGCGATATGAATGTGTAATCTCATCGGGCCATCTCGCGCGTTGTTTCAATACCGCGTGCATCATACGCGTGGAATTTCATCGCGGATTTGAGCGGAAATCCCGAAAGATTTCGCTTCTGCTTTGTTGTGTGGATATTCGTCCGGGACGACGAAGCCGCGATTAACCGATGGCTAGACTGCGAAACTTGCGTCGTAAATTTATCGCGCAGCCACCGGGAAGTTGTTCGAACTTTTAAAAGGTTGGTCGTACAACTGCCGTGCATAAATAATTGGACGCTTGGTGGAATTTCATTTTAGAGCTTGATGTTTCTGTTGCATTCAGTTGCAATTTAATTTCCCGCATTTTCAAGCCTCGTGTTCATTTTCGACAAATAACGGATACTTCGTAGAGTTTGATCCGTTCAAACTTTTTCGGTGTGAAAAACACACGTTTCAATTGTTATGAAATTTCAACAATGAACATACTCTCACTTTGCCACTGTTTTTGTCCATTAAGTGTCTATTAAGTGTACGTGTCAAGATTAAATTGAAGTGATTCGTTTGAATCATATTTCGACAAGAAATTATAAATTCTGCTCTTGTGCTCATTATATAACAATACTGTTCATATAAGCGCACAATATCATTTTATTATTACTGAATATTATTTATTTGTGAAGTATTCTAATAATCTTTATAAAGTAATTATCAATCGAAATGTAATAATTTTGTAAAATGTAATGAACGTGTTCTTGAAATGGATTCAACATGGCGACCGATGGATATTAAGGCGCTACACTAGCGCCACTGGAGCCCTAACTCCTAACCAAAGCAAAACCTATTTCTTATTTCAACAAGTTTCATTTTTTCAACCAATCTGAATCACACTTGGTCAATTTTCATCTTGAGTGTCACGCTTGACACCGACTGAGATTTCTTGCGAAATTTACAGCGGACCAACAATTGTGAAATTACACATCGCACTGAAAATTACGG
>KQ435710.1:192235-215447 GCA_001276565.1 Melipona quadrifasciata
GGACGCACTTTCAGTCGCAAGCAGCGTTCACACTGCAGAAGTTTCTCACCGATACGGGACGCTCGCTTGTATTGATGACGCATCGAGGAATCACTTTTGCATCGAACGTACGTGCTTGAAACGTGGCTGTTGCATTAGAAAGACGATTAAACGCATCGTCGGAATCGTGAAATTGCGAAGGAAATCGTCTCGCGCACACACTCCCGTTCGTTCGTACGTGCACGCGTGTGACACCGGCGTAAAAGTTTGTGTAGAAGTCGGTCAATTCTAGGTTGTCGCGGATCGATGGGTAATTGGGATGCCGAAATTAAAGGCGTTCCCTGAGACGAACGACTACCACCAGGCTACTAGGCTACCAGCGATCGGCGATCGCTGATAAGCGACATCCGTTTCCTCCGATTCTTACCTCGTAGCCTTCGTAGCTCGCTCGGTATTCGCAGTGTCGCGTTGCGGGGAAAAAAGGTTACTCGCTCGTTAATACACTCGGTGCAGCTCAGCCGGAACGAATGAAGTATGTAGGTGTGCATGATGAGAAAGAGTCGTTCATTTTACGCCGAGAGTTTTGCAGCATCATTCTGTCGATTTTGGACGAAACTGACATCCATTCGACAGATTATTTAGATTATTCATTTATAAACTATTCGTTCGGTCATATTTGCAATTAAAATTATACAGTGCGCGCGTTATTTTTATTATTTCGTTTTGAATATATCGTTCATTCTGTCTATTTCGACTTGTTTTTTTTTTTTTTCAATATGAGATTGACGGACGTTTCAAACTTTTGGATCGCGTGCGATTATATCTTCGCGTTTTCTTGAGCAAATCGATCAAAATTTTTCGCTTATTTTGACAGATTATTTACATTACTTGTAAATTACTTGTTCGGTCATATTTGCGAACTAAAATTGTACAATGTGCATTTTTATCGTTTATCGTCCAAATATGAGGTTGACGGTTGTTTCAAACTTTTCGACGCTAGCGCGTGCGTTGTATCTTCGTATCCTCCTTGAGCATTAGTCAAAATTTTTCGTTTATTTTCGTACCTCACCGACACACAGCTGGTGCAACGCGATAAAAAAAAATTAATACTGTTCTCTTGTACGGTTCTTAAGGGAAAATACAACAGAGGAAACATTTCAACCGGCGGAAGAACGTACCCAAAGGAAACATTTCATCCGAAAGGCGACGTTGGTTTTCACTCTAAGCTATTCTATATATATATATATATGTAATAAAGAAAATTTTATGTTTCCATTGCATAGGGATAAAGTGGAATGACCCGTGCGTTATATTAAAGAGGACTTTTTTATTTAATTCTGACTTTTCGCGCTCCACCTCCCGCGCGATATGAAATATTCGTATAACGCGCAACTTCCATGTTATAAAGAGTTGCATCATGTTCATTATAAAGATACCACGCTCGCTCTGGACGGAATTAGAAAAATGAAAGAGGCAGACGAGCTGTTCCTTGCGAGCTATATGTCGTAGCTACGTACGGTGTTGTTTTTTTTTTAATTCAGTCAAGTCGTGATTTTGGAAACAGAACTGTTCCGTCAGACAAACAATTTCCATCAATGAGTCGCTACACGGATTGTATTTTAACCACGTATTTTTTGTAAAATTTTGCCGTAACATTTTGCAGTTGGAGGGTCAAAGTAGTAGATGTGATTCAATTAAAAAAAAAATAAAGACGATTTCATATTTTATTATGGATTACGAGCAAATCATCTCGAGCATATAACGAATGTTAAAGATGATCTCAGAAAATATTGTGACTTATTGACATAACGATTGAACTACGATAGACACTTTTAGATTCGTTTCAAATCGAGCCGATTTTATCATAAAAAATTAAGTTTCACTGCGGAGCAATATGTATGTGGAGCAATACACACGCGATACACATTCACAAAGGATCCCCAACAACTGGCACCACTCGAAACTGCTCGTCAATTATATCCGATGAAATTTTCGCGCGCACTGCTATCGTTTTGAAGTTACAGCTTGGCGCAGCTGCCAGAAACACACAGTCGTCAACGTAGTAGTGTGTCGTACCTACTTGCGACTATGCTCCGAAAAACTGGGACTCTGTTTTCGATGAACGCAGATTCCCTAGGTAGGGAAGTTCGAAGACCTCTGCTCGACGAGAACACGGTGGAAAGACTTCCCAATCCCCCTCCCTCCCTCCCTCCCTCCGGTCGTGGTAAACCGGAGAATCGGGAGTCAAGTTGGGAAGAGAGTTTGGCTCGTGTTAATTTTGGCAGGTGGCTCTATTGCTTCGCGAACGCGGCTGGCTGCACCACCGCACGGCACCTACCTACCCTTCGTGTTAGCTTTTATACTTGCAAGCGAGGGCCGTTGGAAAAGTAGAGAGGAGGCGTGTATCGCCTGCTCTGTAATTATTCGCGAACTCTCGGCCGGACGTGACGGCCCTGTCATTCGGTGTCGCCTTTTGCAGCTCGACCACACCACTACACGGCCGTTGCCACCGGTACCGGCCACCACCGTGGTCGCCACCGCCGACCGCTGCGTTCCATTGTCGGTCAACTTTCGTGGATTTGAAATATCTGTCTGGTCGGAAGCGCAGTCGATGCGAACAACATAGTTTCCATCGTGTCCGTTTGAAAGGGAAGAATGAAACAGGATATCAAACGGGACGGGTTTTCGCGATAAAAGGTAGAGAAAATGAAGATCCACGATAGTGGATCCGTGGGTTCTTCTGTTCTTGTATAACGGATTCCAGCGAGAATAACAAATACGACGAGGTTCGAAGTAAAATATTGCAAACGAGACTATGCATAAAATATTACCATGTTCGCTGTTATTTAGAATGTTGTAAGAGCTACGTTTCAACGCTGTGATGCCTGGTGATGCGACACTAGCGCCACGTAGGTACTAACTCTTGTCCCGAAGAGTAATATAAATAGGAAAGGGAGAATAATCAGAAGTTCAGAGTTGAATATCGCAAAATAAGACTCTCTTCCTCGTTGTAGCAACTGTTATCATATTTGGAGATTATTTCGTTATCATTCAGAGAATTATGATAATATGTTTCAACGCTAATTTATGTTTCATAGTTTGGTTCAAACGCGACACTAGCGCCATGCAAGTCTTAACTCGTACTACACGTAACATTTACTCAGAAGTTTTAGGACTTGGAAGTTTTGGTTTCTATTTTTAATGTTTAATATTTATAGCAGACAGTAAAATTTTTCAGTTTTAATAATTGCTTTTAATATTAACGCTTTATATTATTTTGTTTGTATAAAGTAGTATTTCATTTTTTTCATTCTTCAGTGGAGGTGTACGTATTTATTTAACTGTGCATTTAACATATTTATTTATTTAAATTCTATTTTATGTTTTTCAAGTATAACGAAATTAAAATTACGTTAATTCTTGATACAATGAATATGTTTGTAACCAAGTATTAATATTTTCACGAATTTTATTCTGCAGAAGTTATTCGATAAATTGATTTCTCTTTTTTGTTACCACAAAGGAAATACATCGTATTCCCTGTTTAAGACAATTTTCAAATTTTATACGTGTATTTGGAAAAAAAAGCCCGCCCTTTTCCCTTTTTGGCGACTAAAAATTCGACAAATGGAAATATTTTTAAAATGCCTTTGACACGTTAAAAGTTAAATTCTATCAACTACATGCGCGTTAAATTTCGTAAAAAATTATTGAAAACTAGAAGTTATCGTACCAAAAATATCGAAAAAAACTGCGATTTTGGGTGAAATTAAACGTCATTTTAAATATTACCATACGCAATACTGTTTCTAATATTCATTTTCAATAAAAAAAAAAAAAAAATTGAAAGTTCTATTTATTTTCCCCATTAGACGTCCAAATTGCAAGAGATCACTCTGAATTTCCGCGTCGTTCTGTCACGCTGTGTCAAAGGATTAACTACAACTCCGTCAATTTTTGCAATCTTCCATCTTCTAACGGACTAACGAACCACGCAGATACGTCCGAACGAGTCGATCTACCCGAAAAGATCTATTTATCTCGAAACACACGGAGCTCTTCCCCTTCTTCCCCCAATTCAATTGAATACGCACAACGACCAATATGTCGTTTCATTCTCTCGTTTGGCGAGTGTTTCCATGAAACGTGGTTTCCACCCCTATATTTCTCCCATTATCCAGGAGCGAAGATTAAAATTCTTGGCCAGTTCGCTGGCGGTACGTGGACGTGCCGTAAAAAAGGACACGGTTATTCGATACTCGACATTTATACTTTAATCTCGTCAACGGTGTCGTCTTTTTTTCCCCATGCGAGAACAGTGTCCCTCTTGTCTCTAAACGCGCAGTGCTGCATCTCTCTCTCTCTCTCTCTCTCTCTCTCTCTCTCTCTCTCTCTCCGTTTTTTTTCTTTCTTTCTTTCTTTCTTCCTTTTTTTTTCGCGCGAGAATAGCATGTCCCCCTTGTTCCTGGGTTTTCAAACGAGAATGGGAGAAGTAATACAATATGCAACGACCGACTGTAAAAGCTTGATGAAAAAGTTACCTCGAACGTGGCTGATCTAGCCTGGCCAGCGCGGGAAACACACAAAAGGAATGCTCTATGCCGCGTTATTAAACCTTTGTTGCGAGCCATTTACCTTTTCTTCTCTCCTCGTGACAAGGATTAAGCTGTCGTTGCGCCTGTGCGCGCGGCGTTTTTCTTTTTCTTTTCTTTCCTCTTCTTTTTTTTCGAGCTCGCGTCGCGTGACGCGGTCACCAGCGCTGCGCACGACACGGTGCGCCACACCGCGTTCTCTGGTGCAAAGACGATGCAATCGTGCTGCTTGCTCGCCCCCGCCCTGCCCCCGTCCTCCCCCGCGTGCGATATTCCTTTGCTCGATCTTGCCGATTAACCGCAATTCTGTTGCGTCGTCGCTTTAACGAGCTGAGGAATTTCCGCCAACGAAGGCGTGTTGTGCTCGATAAGTGCCTCAAGCAGAGAGAGGAACGCGCGCTTAGCCTCCGGCTGGCTAGCGATGGGATCAAGCGCCGACCGGTTACGAAGAAAGCTTTCCACCTCGCAGCTTTCAGAATTCAGACGCGTTCTGCACTACGCCGCACCGTAATTCTCTCTTTCTTGCTGTTCCTGCGAAAAACCCCGTCACTGGCTAATTTAACCGATCCATCAACTTATTATTCATTTAGCAATCAGCGGACGTTTGTGTTGGTGAAGTGACTGGTACAACGGGCGGTCTAATTCTGTCGTTGCATGTTCTCGAATTTTAGAAATACTTTAGACATACTTCGAGAGAAAGACCAGCAGCAGATAGTTTTAAAAACTGGCAGACTCCAAAATTAATCCGAAATTAGATTTCGATACGCGTTTTTCCGTTGGAATGGATGACAATGGAAGAAAATTAATATTTTGTGAGAAACAGCGGCACGTTTGCTCGATCAAATTTCTCGGCAATTAAAATTTCGTAATACATAACCCATTAAATCTTTTTTTCTTTTTTTCCTTTTTTTTTTTTTTTTTTTTTTTTTTTTTATCGCCACCGATGATTAAACTTGCAGCGTAATATTTGATGAAATCTACGTCGCACGCTAGAATTTTATCCCGATATCCCTCACAATTTGCTGCTTGTATGATAAATTTTCACGATGCGAGATCCTATTTCAGTTTTAATAGGTCACGATCGCGTTACAATTTTTGATACATTCCACACTTGCTGCGCTAGAATTCTGTCTTTCTTGCTGTTGCGAAATTCCATCGCTGACTGATTTAATTAATTAATTAACTTCGTTCGTTTAACAATTGACGAACCCAACGGACACAACTAGTACAATTCAGAAAAAATGAAACAAGAAACAATTAACGGATATTCGTATTGGTCAAAGCCAATACAATTGAAAAACAAAAAAAAAAAAAGAAGAAATAACAGATATAAAATGAACAAAAACTGCATGGCTTGTACCCCAGTATGGTTCGTCTCAGTGAAAGGCCCAGAAGCAACTGTTCCGACTAGGAAATGAAGACGACCTTTTTGCCATAAAATTTTATTGATACGCAAACATTCGAATGTGATCGCTCAGTACTAGACAACGCTACTCCTACTCGAGGACTACGCCACGCCCCCTCGCGAATCACGTGAGCCAAATCAACCAATCGCTAATTTTCGTTGCATCAGCGTTGCACTTGAAGAGGCCCGATTTTCTGGGTTACCCCCGCTAAAATCACTTTCAGTGATAAAAAAAAAACAGGAGAAAATAAAAGACAAAGAAGGAGGAAAAAGAAATGATTTTATTGCATTCCTCTCCTCGATCCCATCGCTACTTACAGCTCCCGTTTCTTCGCGTTTTCTCGCGCGACTTATCAGTTATTCTCGCAGAACCAGGAAACCGTCGTCGCGATTTTTGGTTCGCGGCGACAGCCGCTCATCCATTACGATTATGCAGAACCGCGTAGCTGATCGTTGGCGGATGATCCTGAAATACTCGAGCTGATAAAGGCGGATTAGAGAAGCGCGACTAGCTCCTTGCTCCGGGAAACAAACGAAAACGCAAACGCAAACGCTCTCTCGACGATCGTCTGCTCGGGCTTACGTTTTAATCGTTACTTCAGCCACTGAACGCGAAACTGCGCTAAACCACTCCGTTGCTTTATTCTAAATATCGAGCTCACAGCTCATGTCGACTCGTTCGAATTCAACCAAGTATATCAATCGGACAGAATTTGATGTTTTTTTTTTCATTCGCGATGTGAATTTCAGGAAATTGAGGTATTTTATGATCGTGATTATTTGATAATTAATTATTCTTAATTACTTTGTCATTATTTATTTCATCGCTATTAATTTAATTACCTTATCATTAATTATTTCATAATCACGCTACTCGTTAATCGCGGTTATAACTGTGATAATTGCTACAGTTTTAATGAAACTTTTAAATATTCATTTATAATAGATATGATACTAGTACAAAGATATTAACAAAATTTTCGCACATTTTGTACAATATATGCCTGAAAAAATTTAGTTCACAGAGCGTTCGAATGTTTTTGTGATTACGTTAACAAGTAATGTTCGAACCAAAACTTAAATATGCAGTGAAATCCCTTCTGATTATATGCTATTATTAGCGAGTAGTAATTGGGATAAATTTTGGTCGTATCATGCACTTAGTGTGACATCGAAGACACATTTCGATTTTTGTTAATCGCGTTAGTCCATTTATCTTGATGAGACTTGCCCCCTGTCACTTGACGCCCTATGCCATTATCCAAAAGACTCACGCAAGCAGAATTCGGCGGTAGATATCCAGGTCTGTGACCCTTAAGTTTTTCAGTCCAAATTGATTTCAGACTATTGTTGACAGAAACGATATGACATACCGGAATAAAATGCGAATCTAACTATATTCCTCCTATAAATTTTAATTTGCGTCAGACGTGGGTTTATTTGAATAAAATATTTGAAAAATGATTATTTAATTTTTTGAATTCAATTTGTCTTCGATGCTGTGGCTTGTATTTAATTCAAGGTAAATCAGGTGAATTAATGTACAACGGTGAAATTCAATGCTTTTTATTTGTTTGTTATCATTTTTACGATATAATCTATCTCTTGTAATTTTTCAAAGTGCGACAATTTTTATAAATTTGTAGCGAATTTTGCATTGTCACCTCCAGCGTGATATACGTGTTCAAAGGATTAAATAATCATTTGAACCCTGAATAAACATAAAGTTAAACAATCATTTTATTCGACTCGATATTACCTTGAAATAATTTTACGCCAGCTTGTTTGAACAAGCAGATGAAACGAATTCCTCGAAATTAATTCGTCGTTTGATAGAATAATGTTTCGTCTAATCTTGTACTTTGCGTTTGTTTCTACGAACAATCTCTCAAGCAGTTTCTGCTTCTGTTATATATACGCTTCACCCCTTCTGCCGGGAATATTCGTCATTTTATCTAATTCAAATGAAAAGTTACTCGAAAACGGATTCATTCGATAAAATTAGTCCTCCTAAATTATTAGGGAATTTTAGAAACACTTTTTAGAAATGACCCGTCACCTCAACGTCAATGTTATTTCCTTATTTCAAATAAAATCTGCCCTGTCCCTCTCTATCGTTCTGTGTTTTACTTTCGACTGCTCGATTATCTGCAAACAATGCAGGCAAATTGTCTGGCAAGCGGTGTCTACCAGAGCCTACACCAACAACAAGCTGTATAAACACGTAAAATTCAACAAGAATCGCGCGTTTTCGATTCGCGCGTGAAAACAGAAAGATCGGCGAGCGGCGGCCGGTGGATTATTTCGTTAGGGAACACGATCGAGCGTCGTCGTCGCGTACACCACGCGCAACTATCGTCAAATCCAATATCGAGTGGCCGAGTGAGTATTCGTTTCCGTGTTCCGTCAGAGGTGCAAGACGGAGGAGAGCGAGCCGGGGCCGGGGATAAAGAAGCTAAGCTACTTAACAGCCGAGTTAAATCCGCGTGAATCGTAATCCCCCCTCCGCGATGAATCCGAACGCGGTGGGCCGAGTTCGTTGGCCGTAAACTGGGTGATAGATCGCGAAGATCGGGGGGGCAGGTTTCGAGCTGCATGCCGTCTGGACGCTGGGGCGAAGTAAGTCTTTAACCGACCGGTGGTGCCAACCGGAAAGAAAGAAGGAAATAGAGGAAAGAGAAACGTGCCAGCGAACGTGGGGCTAAAGGAAAGAAGGTGTGTATCGTACTCTATATCCGAGGATTAGTGGAAGAGTAGGCGCGGTTCTAATGACCGAGCGGAACGCGACGGTATATTAGGCGCACGCGACGTTTCGGCGGGGAAAAAAATTACGATCTTCGGGAGGGGTGGAAAGCTCTTTCAGCTCCGGCTGTTCGGCGATACCTCAGGCTGATAATAGCCATCTGACGTTTGGTTCTCGAGTGGAACCGGAAGTCGTAGACTGGCGCGAGTCGGGTCTTTGAGTCCTTGGAGTAGACACGATGTTCGAGGGTCGAAACAGTTTCATGTCATGTGACGCAGCTGGAGAGGGGAGACTCTTGGTAATCCTGGCTTTTCGAGTTTGGGTTTTGTAAATGCCGGTATCGTTGAGAAACGCTTTTAGACTGTCGTTCGTAAATCACGGGGCACGTTTGACAATTTTAACCCCCTGCCTAATTCGAATTTCGAAGGACAAAAATAACACATGTGTGTTGATCGTGTCAGGTGTTGTTAAACGTCGGAGGTTAGTTGTGCTTGGTGTTTGCCAAAAAGTAACTGCATGTGCGAACTTTTTACGAGAAACAAAAGTCTTGTTAGACGATATACATATTGTCCATTTTGTTCGATTGCATTTTGCGCCATTTTTTAGTCACTCCGTGAACTTTCAAAGAAGTTCTTATCTTTTTTTTTTTTTTTTTGACAGAAAATAGTTTCAAGAACGATTTGGCAGTGAAACTTACAATTAACAAACTAATTCTGACGCAATTTTGAGGCTTCATGCGGAGACAGTACGGCGAAAATGTTCCTGTCTGATTTTCTATTTCGAACTCGACGCCAAACAAACAGTTGTTTCACACAATCAGATATCAGATTGCACAACGAATTTGCGGTTTAAAATGAAGTTAGCTGCATTTCAAAACGTATTAGAGAAAATTGCAATTTTTGATTGCCGCAGCCCAATAGTTATTTGTTCCGATTTAAAATCTGAAAATTAGTATTATTATTGATTAAAATTAAAATTAGTATTATCACGAACAAGTCATCTGATATTTTATATGCACGTCTCCGTTTAATGTGTAATATCATAATTTCTGCTGTCGGTGAAATCAATAAACGGTAATTTAACTTAGCTAACCTAATTTCGTAGCCACTTCCTGAACATTTTTCTTGAATCATCCGCGACTTTTTTTTTCAAGGCGTCAAGGCGCCAGACGAAACGTAAGAACGAGCTTTCAACTTTCATCGACGTTCAGTTTACGCTCCTCTTCAGTGCTGTCAGTCTCGTTCTTGACGATATACTCGCTCGCGTGTTTGTACGATTCTTCAATATCGAGAACTGCGCAGTCCTTTGAGTGATGCGGCAAACGTGTGGAAATAATTGCACACCGTGTCTGTTTGCGCATTCGTTTCGTATTACTTTTTATATACGTGCACAAATATTTTAGCCAGTGTTGTATTTGAAATTATTAGGTCCTATTGAATTTTATATATTTCGGTGAAACTCGAACGAGCTTGTTGCTGGCGTGTGGATTCAGATCGCGAAACAAATTAAATAGAAAATTGCTTTGCTCACTTAAATATTACATTTTGAATGTTTTGTGCGTGATTTCGCATTTTACGATCTTCCGCCGTAAATTCCACGTAATTCGCTTACAGTGGGCTATTTGTACGACCTTTATTTGCCAATTAAATAATTAAATTTTAATCGACAGGTTAAATGATTAAATGATCTCCTTTATTAAGTGGAAGAGTGATTGAATTCACTTGTTTGAACCTGAACTCTCACTATATATAGAAACTTGCTGATACGGCTCGTGCGAATTTTAATTATACTATGAACTAGGAATGAGTTGCTCGAAATATCGAAACTTGAGATTTTCTTGGCGAAAGCTTCGAGAATTTGAAACCTTGTGTTTCTTTCGTAATCGGAAATTCTCGGAAGAGTATTGAAATCAATGAATAAAGGATCGTCGATTGGCTCTTGTTTCTAAGGACGTAAGCAGACCTGCGATCGATCGTGGCTCTAAAATAAAGTATTTGGAAAGAAAAAACATTTTATCACGCCATCAACGATATACTATGAAAGATTTTTCAGTGCATCCGGCGCTATATTCGATAAAAAAGGGAAATAGATTGGATTCAGAAAGAGTTTGAATGTTCTTAACCAAAAATCTGGATTTGATATTTTTGTACATTTTGTACAGAAAAAAAGAAAGAAATGAATTCGAGGTGGTGAAGAAAGGTTTTATGATTTGGCGACTAAAAAAGTTGTGACGATCTTTTTTAACGAAGTTATAACAATTTAAAGTATCAATAATTTTCTTTTTAAGTTAAGTATTGCGGTGCGAAACTGACTTTACGAAAACAGTTTATATTTCCCAAAATAGCGATGGTAACAAAACGATGGAATTTTTTTTTTTTTTTTTTTTTTATTTGCCGAAACATCCAGACGGTACATATTTTGTTTTTTTCCGCCTTCTACGTGCAAATACTCGATAAAATATTATCAGTGTTAAAAATCCATATGCGTGTTTTTGCTCGTCACCGTGTATGTATTTATGTTACGGGCGGATTTTACGCGAGCCGTTTTTCGCATCGCGGCGAAATCGCTCTTAACCCCTTGCGCTGGCAACTGGTTCGCGGACCATAACGAGTGACCGAACCGTATACGATAATTCTCTCGCTTTCTTTTTTTTTTTTTTGAACTCGTCAGTATGATATCACTGGATAGAAATGATTAAGAAGTAATAAACTTATCATTTGTTTTGCCTGGGTTACATTTAAATATACTTGAAACTGAGAGAATGTAATTTGGGACAAGAAAATCTCGACGCGCGTGGGACGTCATTTCAGCGTAAGAGGTTAACCGGGACGTCTCGCGTTTCCTGTAATATTTCTCGACACAAAGTTCACTGTTCTTCGCGTTTCCGGCCTTTCTACCTGCTCTGACGAACACGCGTGCAAGAGGCTGGACCCGTCGGGCCAGCAGAGCTTGCGCAAGTTCTCTTCGGTTCGAGATCCGACGGAGAACGTTGATCAAATGCTTCGACCGGGCTGTTTCGATCTATACCAAGTTTATTGTAATAATTTCAAATTTGTAATAATTTGACAAATGTAGTAAAACATACTTTATGCAATAAAGACTCTGTTGATATATTAATATATTGTACTTGTAATAATACAATTGCAGTATAATGCAGTAATACAATTATATTATTGTCGCACGCGTGTGTGCGTGTGTACGCACACACGATAATTCGTGATAAGTTATTACGACGAATGTTAAAAAATAAAAGTGTCCCCAACAGTTTTGAGAGGGAGCGTGTGCAAGCCGTGCCTTTATAAGAGCATTACTGGGCAGCAACTACGCGTACCAAATCGTCCACAAAGGCAGTGAAGGCAAGCGGGCAAAAGTCACGCTTCGATTTCGATAATGGAAATTGCATTCGGATCGATTCTGGTTTGCCCGGAGTCCTCCGGTATTCAGTCCTTCGCGAGCAACCGCGAGAAACTGGAAATATCACGGGCGGACCCTTTAAGATATTCCTTTCGCGAATCGTTTCGTGGGATCGAGCGAATCCATTTTCGGAAGAACGGAGAGGAAATCGAAACGGCGACCAACCGATACGAAGCGATCGAGTTTGGCCGCTGTCTGTTGAACGTTTCTTTTCTTGGCAATTCGCAGTTGTCCGTGAACGAAATTCGGCAGCTCAACAGCGAGGAAAACGAGCTTTTTCTGTTTTCTTTTCTTTTTTTTTTTAAATTCATTTTGTTTATTTCGTCATTTCAATTATTGGATTGCGGATTTTCACGTATTAGAAGCCTGTAAATGAAATTTAGTAGCAGTTTTTTTGAGAATATCCTATGTCTTGCGACAACTATTGCAGACTTGTGATTGCAAATCGCGTGTTTATAAAAGTTTATTCAGTAGCTGAATAGCGTGAGGAATTCTTCTAAGAATCGCGTTATGATAATTATTGGACGAGAGATTGAAAGTTCATGAACGCGAAGAAGGAGTTCTTTAAGAATTATTTTATGATAATTACTGGACCCCGGAGTTTTGTGTATCTGATGAGGCGATTATAAGAAGACGCGAAGCTTCGAGTACTCTCAGTATTATTCAGTCAAAACTCATTTATCCAGGGACCTTCGAAATCCCTTGCAATGTTACTCTTACAATTAAAAAGATTGTAACTTTGAGAATCATTGCCAACTTCACTCTACGCGATACTCTTTTCAACCTTAATTACTCAATTCAATTCGTCACTTTCAACGTAAGAAAGAAAGAAGAAAGATCTTTTTTAGTATTATTCTGTTGTTCTGTTATTATACACATGTGTGTATGATCGATACTTTCCAGACTTCGATCGACACTCTTGAAAAGATCTGCCAAGTTTACTCTTTTCAACTTTGATTGCTCGATTCAATTCGGCCCACTCAACGTGAGAAAAAGAAAAGAAAAAGAAAGAAAAACGTCGCGGGTGTCCGAAGCGCGAAACGTTCGATTCTACGAAAACCGCGACTCGATTAGCCGAAAGATCGACGGATCAATGGGGCTCGTTTGCGAGCTCAAGGGTGCATGGATGAGAGTCCGTTGCCTTTTCGAAAGCGAGCCGGAACGACCAGCGTTATCGACGTCGAGCTAAAACTGGCCGGTCGCGACAATGGAGGCTCTTTGATGCAATTGTCTGCCTTTGTACACGTTCGATATCGTTCGATGGGTTGCTGCACCGTGCGCGCGCACCACCCACGATAATCCGCGACGCGACCTCGCGAAATAACAGATAATTACCAGCCTCGCGATATGGAAATCACTCGGCGAGAACGCTGTGAGTTCCAATCGAGTCGGCCGGTTACACACGTGTGCACATATGTACGTACGTACGTACGTGTGTGTGTGTGTGTGTGTATGTCGCGTTCGATGATCGCTTTCACACGGTGGAAAAATTCAACGCGCAATTCACACAAAGGGAGGACGAGATGGGCGAAGATCGGCGAAAACTTGCAAACGACGTCGTTGGCTCGTCGTTCCTTTCGGCAACAGGTGTCCCGTTTTTCTCAATTCCCAAATGGGGAGTGAATTTTTGGCTGCGAGATCGATGCGCCAAGTCGCTGGCGGCGATTCTGTCGATTTTCGATTCTGTGACGACGTCCTTCTTCTTTTTTTTTTTCTTTTTTATTCGATTGTTGTCATTGTTTCTTTTCTTTTTTTTTTTTATATATACATATGTTGGATGCTCGATGGAGGGGAATGACACGCGGATTTTTTGTAGGAAGCTTAAGAAAACTGCGAACGATTTTTCTCGATTCACCGTGGATCCTTTCAGGGGGATAGCTCATCAATTCTCGAAATCAGAGAAGGCATTCAGAGCGAAATTGACGAATGTTCTCGTGACCAGCGGGTTGGTCGAGTGGGTAAATCGATGAGAAGATATAAAGCGATGGATTTTTCGAGACGAAGCTAATAAATTCTCGAGGGAGAACGATGCGGAGCACGTTCGTAAATTATCGGCATAAGGAGGAACTGCCATGCAAACAATCAAGCGGCGAGTGCCCGTATACGCTTGCAGAAAATCTGAAGATAAAGTAAAAGCATGGAGAATCTACGCGGTATGTACGAACATACACGGAATAAGTACAATGTAAAATTATTCGTACTGTGTATATACGAAAAACTCCGTAATCTACTAATTGCGCGTTTCGACGATCGAAGCGTATAAACTTTATTAGGTATTCGTTGAATTTACGACTGCGCCGCGTCATTTCTAGGATGCTCGCGCGCAATTCGGCATACACGGTCTGAATTGTATTTTATAAATCACAAGTTACAGGTCACACCGGCGTTAATAAATTTCGCCGCGGTAAGAGTAACAAATTCGACGATAAAGCAAAACGAAATGTTCCGAGTGAATTTCACCGACTTGCAAATCATTCGATTATCCTGTTTGATCTAGAACTGGAAAATTCAAAGAGAAAAAAAATAGAGGAAAAGGAAGAAGAAGAATGAGCAACAATTTCTAACTTACAATGTAGAAATCGTGCAACTTGATGTAACTGGACTGTTGAATATCAACACATCTAGAGAAGTGCAGTCCAGAGATTTGATTCGTCCATTGAATAACTTTGGACTAACATTAAACTAAAATTATCGACGACTATGGTATTTAAAACTATTTACAGAAAATAAATCAAACATTTGAGCCGTTTATTTCGAAAATGTAGCCTTTGTTTTGAGAAAGCCGCTTCACTGTGAAATGAAAAATCGACCGCGCAAATATAAGTGTTTGAGAATACAAGCAAATCCTCTCGAAAGTTTGCGTTAAAATACAAACCCTTAGATATCCCGATGTAAGAACAAAGTGACTTGCCATTTTTAAGAGGGACGACTCGTTTCTACATTTCAGGGAAAATCATTGGAAAATCTCTGGAAATGCAATTTCGTTGTAGATGAAATGAAATTTCTAGGAGCCGGTTATTTCGACAACTTTGGTAATTTCAATGTTAATAATTTGGCATTAGTAATAATTAATATTAGTATTAATTATATGGTAAAATATTTGAATTGATAATTGGATCGTGTATCGACACACACTGTTGTCAGTCGCAAGAGCATTTATATTTTCTCAATTGGCGATTACTTGTGCGATTATTTCTCAATTAGCGTTATTATTAAATGTGCATGGTATTTTTGGCGGTCAAATTGTCATCAGGCGTTTATTAATAGAAACGAAATTAACTTCTATTTTAATTATTCAATTTTATTAAAAAAAGAAAAAGAAAAGCAATTGTACGTAACAAAAATTCTAATTTTTATGCAAAATCTTGCAAACAAAATGAATCGTTGTGTAAACAAAATAACTGTTATGATTTTATAAAAAAAAAAAAAAAAATCGTACAACCTATAAATCTGGATCATTGTGAAGCTACTATTTCCAAAACGTGTCGTTCATTTTATTCGAAATAAAGTGACAGGAAAATGAACAGACTTTTCTTTTCAGTAAATTGTGCAAATTGTTACGGTGTGTAAACGGATTGACAAATTTTTTTTCACGATTGAATCCACGCTGGATATGAAGATTGAAGCTTCCCGTTTATAACGATCTCCCTTCTCCAAAGTTTGATGTACGATTTATCGAACTTTGGATATCGAGAACGAGTATAACCACGAAATCTCATAATTTTTTGTAACGTTCCTTTTTTTGAAAGTTTCGCGGTAAATCGATCCCTCCCGTGACAAAACGAAGAAAAATGAGTATTCGAACGGCCAATTTTTCCTTTCTTTATTGACGTCATTGCTATTTTTAACGATCTATGCAACCGAGGGCCGACTTGCTCGTCGTCGACTCGAAACGCGAAAAAATCGCCATAAAAAAGAACGACGAAGATAGTGTCACTGATTGTTAATTCAGTCGTTCGTACGTAAACCGAGGTCCGTTTCGCATCAAAGCGAAATCGCTCGGCGCGCCTAATTTTAAAATAAATTTCCTTAACAATTGGGTCTGACATTCGGCTATTGTTGGGCGGCAAAAAGAAATAATTAATTTCAGAAGTCAGCGTGATTGTATTCCAACACGACGATATACGTACGATTTTATGCATTTTTTATGTCGTTTTGGATAAAAGATACGTTTGCCACAGTGCATTGTGCTACTCTACAATGTTCGTTTGAGTTGAACAACCGGCTTTCAATATTTGACCGAAATATTCTATATATAAATCGTTATAATTTAAACGATGATGATTAAAATTAATAGATTTATATATATTTATGTTTCTGTCTAGATGAAAATCAAAATATTGATTTTGGCGAAAATATCTGTGTCTTTCAAACGATTGTAAACTCATATTGACCGGATTAATTGTTTTAGAATATGCATATATTATAATGAAAGAATCTCAAAAACGCCGAAAAAAGAATATTGGCACAATCTAGTTTTCTTGAAATATTTTTGTGAAAATAAATGATATAACGACGAAATACGTTTCCATAAATAGTTTACTACTTAGAAAAGTTCATGCATAGATGCATGCATACATACAAATGTGCATAATAGCAGTTTCCAATAATGTTCTATACAATAATGACAGTAATATAAAATAAAATTAATCAATATAATGACAAATATTTTATTAATGTAACAATAATCTGAAAATTCAAAAAAGCAATGATAATGATATAAAATAACGTAAAATAAAATTAGTTGATGTAATAATGATGTATAATGATCAGTATAATAATAATATAAAAATTCAGGAATCAAAAAAGTTAATAAAAATAAAATATAAAATATTTTTAATATTGTTTAAAGATAAGCGTCTTTTCCTAATGTCCGATAACATTCCAGTACTTGGAAAAGGATATTTCGTAATTTTCCCAACAACGTTCCGCCGTTAAATTCGCGGATTAACCACTGCGAATTATTTTCTCGATTCTCGAATTTTTATATCGCTTGTGTTATTATCGTACAGCTCATTACTGGAAGTTCCTACTGTGCGCGTTACTTTTGTGCACAGTGAATCATTGAGTGGATCACTGAAAGACTGAATGGTGTAAAACAAAAATAACTATTAATATAACACATGATTTTTTAATTTTTTATTATTTTGTTCGAAAATATCATTGATGGATATTTTTCAGTATTTTTTTCTATAACGAAAGAAACATATTTTCCTAAAAGGAAAAAAGAAAATGAACAAGTTATGACCTTTTCAAATCCTTCGGTTTTTCAGTGGCCACCCTGTATTTACGAAAACACATTTCGCCAATATATTATTCGTTTTCACATCGAAGACATCGACAAGAAATTAGATGCGCCAATATTTTTTTTTTTTTCTTCTTCTCCTTGATCCACTGTATACAGCCGATTTCTGTTCTTTTTGGTTTCACCTTTTTCCGGAACTAGTCGATTTAGCAAACGGATAGACAACTCAATTCCCGTCGATCCGTTCGAATAATTCTTCCGAAAGCGCGTTTTCTTCCCCCGATTGTCCCCGCCGACGGTGACAAAACGCGACAGTTGACGCAGTTCCGCGCAGCGTATCGCGGTCGCGTTCGCGTTTGCGTTTGCGTTTCGTATTCGTGCTCGTGCGAGGACCGCGCGTTCGGTTAATGAAAATTTAATCGACAAGCACGATGATCGGTAGCACACTCCGTTAATCCCGAAAATGAAATCACCGGGCTGACTCGCGCGCACACCGTCGTCGGTAATTATCCTAATAGAAAATGCATTCGCGGTGGAACATTGTCGATGGACGATGAACGATCGTGGATAACGGGACAAAGCCCCCTTCCCTTATGATCGACAATCGCGAGCGAAGCCGGATTTCTACGAACGAACGATTGATTTGTCAGAAAACAAAAAAAAGAATTTATTCCGTTATTTCCTTATAATTTAATTCAATTTTACAGCAACTGCAGGTATTCCGTGTGTTTGACGAATATTAAATTCAACAATGAATAAAATCATTGATTTTCCAAAAAAAAAAAAGGAAAAAAAGACTAGCGTTATTTTTTTGTAATTTAATTCAATTTCACACACACTCTGTACGTACTCTGTTCTACTTTGACCAGTATAATCGTCATCGACACAACGTGGACACGCACTTTTTAAAAGCGGCGCCACAGCTAAGAGGTTAAGCGAACGTTCGCACGCGTCGCGCCACTCGAGGACAATTAAATGCCCTCGCGCGAGTCGGGGAAGGGTTATCCTCGAAACTCTTTCTTTTTTTTCCAAACGTTTGAAAAATCGAGGAAAAAAGGCCGAAGGGAATCGAAAAACCAGGATGACCGGGAAAATGGTGAAAAAAGTGGAGGACAGCGAAGAACGGGGAGAACGGAAAATAGAGAAAGACGGATCTCGTTGTTGGGGAAGGTTGTTGATGGAACCGTGTCACTAATGCCAAAATCTGCTCAAAAATCTTAGGACAAATGTTACATTCATGTACATAATAAAAATGGCACGATAAATATAAATCATAAATTATACATGTACGATATAAGTTGCACAGTACAATATGCAATGTGCAATATATAATAAATTGTTGTATCTACAACAGGTATATAATTAAATACAATAAATATAAAACATACTTTACAAAGATAAAGACTCTGTTAATGTTACGTTGGTTAAAAAATCACTGAAAATGAAAAAAACGAATTTTTTTGTGAAAAACATAGATTTTATTAATTGTTTTGTTCGACTGTCCGTTTTATATTTCGCGCCATGTTTCGAGCAAGTTGATGAAAATTCTCAGCTTTTTCGACAAAAAGAAAAAAAAAAAATAGTTCCAAGAACGATTTGATATCGTCGTCGATAGTAAAGTTTAGCAAACCAATTCTGACACAGTTTTTTGTATGAATTTGCACGGCATTTTTTTTTTTTTCTCCTTTTCGGAAATAGTACAGCAAAAATACAACGAAAACGTTCCTTTTTGATTTTCTGTTTTAAAAACAAACAATCGTTGACGAGATCGTGTATTTTCCTTTTTCTAAAACAAGCTTCAACAATCAGGTATCAGATCGCACAATGAACTTGCGGTTTGAAACGTGGTTGGATGTACACGCGTGTCCATCTGTTAAAAAAGATTATCTTTTGGCCCCCAGCCCAATATATTATATTGCGTTGTGCTCGAAAATATGTGATACACACGATAATTAACAATTAAGAATTTTGAGGGGGAGTGTACCTATATAGAACAATTCTCGCATGAGAGAATTGCTATTACGCTCTCTGCGTCGTTTTGCACGTGATTTTTCGTGCTCTCTCATCGTCGAGAAATTTTTCTACGTTCGAGTGTACGATAAACGCACGAAGTCAGTTTCAAATACACTTAGTTCAGACCTCTTGTAACACGCGGTTTATTTTCATTCCGTGTTGCATCGAAACTTGAGAATGCAGAAACAGCGTGATGGAAAAATTCGTGCCGAGGATTTATTAAATTCATCGAGTCGTGCTATATGTATAAATCGCGTTATCGGAGTATCGTGTACGGGCGCCGTTGTAATTTTTTCACCCTATTACTTACCACACTTTCAGAATGAGTGTTATAAGAGGGTTGATTGCAGTAAATAGACGGCGGTTTAGCTCAAAGTAAGTGTTGCTATCGGACACTGAAATCGAGAGTTCAACGTACTAAACTAGGCAATAAACAAATGAAGTGTGAGAATACGAAGAAATTTTTATCCAACACGACCACGTCGCTCGCAGGATGACTCGAAGCGTGTTTTTCATTTCGAAATAATTCTATAAAATTACCTTTGGTGCTTTCGTGCTTTAGTATCCACGAAAATTACAAATTCGTGCCGATTTTTAATTTTAACACCGATATCCAAATTCACTTAGCCGAACTTAAATGACGCGGTACCATCGTTTTCCATTACCGGCAACGGTATTGTTATAATACTATTTTCGGAGCTGCTTATATCGAACTCTGACATTCTGTTAAATTTTCCGGCTGATTGACACTCATTTCGGTGTTAATTCGTCTAAAATTCAACGTCCTCGTTAGTGTACAGAACTCGTTACAACCTAAATCTATCAACAAAGGTCGGGAATAAATATAACCGGGAATAATACCGTAGATTATTGCGTCTTCTCTCTCTCTCTAGGTCTAATATTTCCGCTTGTCGAGGAGTTTGACAGCAATTCTGGCATAAAATTGCTGGCCGTTTCGCGAGGATTGCAGTAAACCCTCTGATTTATTAAAATTTGACCCCTTAACATCCAACCTCTTGAAAGATGTAAAATTGGCGTGTACAAGGCGTCCAGTAACGACCGAGCAGGAGGTAATTCTGCACGAGAAAAGAAAACGAGAGAAAGAATGTTTTCGTTAAAGCCGTCGTCTTCGAAGAAATCGTGTGTAGACATTGAGTTTAGCCAAAAATTATTAACATTGGGCATTGTTCTTAACGTGCGAAAGTGAGTGAAAATGGAATAAAATTTTTGTGTAAGATGCCTCGTTTTCGAGAAAGCTTGACGACTTATCAAATACACGCATATATTCAATACGACATATATTCAGAGTCTATTTTCTTAAAAATGACGCCTTGAACGAACAAATTTTATCCTACACTTTTCGTTTATTTTTGCGCGTAGAACGACCTTGTGTCGATTATTCGTATGAAATTAACCAAGTTCAAGTATAATTGACAAACTTTCGGAAACAAAGGTTCTACTCTTTCTTTCCGACTCGCTTTTTTCACGTAAAATCGCTCCTTTGCATCGTTGTACTACCAATTAAAAGGGGACACTTTGTATATCCTATTTCGTTGCTTCGACATGTTAAAGACATTAATATCTACCAAATCTATCTGCATGTGAACTGGACATTTTTTCGTGAATGCAACGAAACACTTTCATTGACAAGTTTTTGAAGAAAATCGAGTAACTTGTCAATTTCTCCAGCAATATCTCAATTTCTCGTAGCACGTTGAATCCAACCTCCAAATACCTCGATTTAAGAACACTTTTCTAAATCTAAATATTAAATTTAAACGTGTTTATGACGAACGAACAAGAGTTTCGAGAATTCGTTCCTTTCGAAGAATCCACTCAGATTCGCAGAGGTTTCCACCCTTTAACTCCTTGCGCTGGCAACTGGTTCGCGGACCATAACGAGTGACCGAACCGTATACGATAATTCGTCGCTTTCTTTTTCTTTTGAACTCGTCCGTATGATATCACTGGACAGAAACTATTAAGAAGCAATCAACTTATCATTTGCTTTGCCTGGGTTACATTTAAATATTCTCAAAAATTGAGAAAATGTTGCAATTTGGGACAAAAAGCTCTCGACGTGCGTGGTTAAAGATATACACCATGGATTTTTAAATTCTTGCAACTACGAATTAGTCACCTTTGACCATCCTCTGAATGATTTTGATATTAACGGCGAGATTCACGAGTTAAAGCGTGTTGTGCGCCAAAGGTTACGTATTAAATCAGAGTTTAGAGAGGAGGGGGTTGAAGTTCGTGAGTTTGAAGCGTCGCGTGAGCGTTAGCGCCGGGAGTTGGTGGGTTAAGCGAAGACTGCTGTAATTCGTCGTTCATATCCGTTAATTCGGTGCAACGTTCCCCCCCAACGAGTGGGGAACGGACACGATCTTTCTCGTGTTCTCCAAGACTCGCAGATTGCATCGGGCGTCGTTCTTGTTACACCACCGCGCGTTTCTGCCCCGAGTTTCGGAAAGACGCGGCCGATTACGCGCTCCGAGCGTATTTTGAACACGACGCGGAAGCGGAACGATAATCGAATCAAGTACTTACATTATCGGCGTCGAAACCGGCACGATTCGAACGGCCGAAAACTGTTTGGACGTGTTCGAGCTTCCTCGTCGTCTTTCACCTTAACTATTTAACGCCACGAGGCCACTGGGATTCTGATGGGTTTTCCACGATCGCGAGGAAATCGTGGGTCGCGTCAACCTTTTGCACTCGACGTACTGTACGTCATACTTCAACCTCTTTAGGAACGAATTTTTAATTTCAGTTGTAACAAAGAAATTTAATTTCATTTCATTTTAGTTTTGGCAAATAAAGAAAATAAAAATAAATTCACGTTTCAGAATTTCGAAAAATAATTATTTTCGCAAAGCGAAGTTGGTTCCGCGAATGGAAGTAGCCTTTTTTTCAAATTAACTGCACGTGGCCGAGGGCGCGAAGAGAAATTGAATTTAGCTAGATTTATAAAATTTTTTTATAATCATAATTGACCGTTATAATCGAACGTTGGTACGGTGTTGTATGATACAACACAGTATAAGAGGAATAATAAATTTTCAAAAGAAGTGGCGAATCGGTGAAGGAAATTTTTTTGGACAAATTGAAATTATGTATCAGTAACTTCCACGTATTGTACACGTTTTAAAAGTCGCACGCTAAATACCACTTGAACAGGATGATTTGTTTTCAGTGTTGTATCATTTTACATGATAGAAAAAATGTTTCCGAGGGCACAAAGAGTTAATCTCGCGTTACAAGAGAGAATATGTTCCTCAGAAAGTTCCGACATTTCGCGATTTTGGATGATTCGTTGAATATATAAAAAAATTACTACGTTATTGTTGGAATGCAAATTTCATGGATTTATGGGAAATTGGCAGTGGCGAAAATGTATGCGCGGAAATGCATATAATATGCAAAAAAATGCCGGTATAAAATATCCAAAGCAGAATGTATTATAATACATAGTAGATAAAATTTAAAATTCCTTTTAGCGACGTGCTGTTCAGTTCAGATGTTGGTAAAAATTTAAAATGCATGAAACTCGCATCCCAGTTTTAGAATTTTCTACGCATGTTCTAAGACAATGCACCGTAATTTTTGTGCAATCATCTTTAATATTGTTATTTCGATTATTGTATCGGTTCTAATCAGGAATTGAAGAAGGTCGAGCAGCTTTTAACTTTCTCTTCGAAACGTGGATCGAAAATGTTCTTACATTTCAAGTCCCGAAATGAACGTTCTAAATAAAATAAAAAAATTTTCGTACGGAATATAGAAGTTGCAAAAATTTTCCTGCCGGGGATAATTTGTTC
>KQ435710.1:220315-239481 GCA_001276565.1 Melipona quadrifasciata
AACAACGAGGTAAGATGATATATATTTTAGGGTGGGCCAAAAATTTTTAATAAAACATCAAAGAAAGAACTAATTTTAGTGATTATTTAAGAAAAAATTACGGATTTATTTTAATAGGCAGTGATTTTTCGCCCACCCTGTACTTCTCTCTGCGAAGCTATCAATTCTCACTTACGCTCCTTTGCTCTTGGAGATTTAAAATTAAGAACTTGTACATAGTATCGTGCCGCATTGGAATGAAATGAACGTCCGTTTATTAAATTATCATTTATCGTGTAAAAAGTTAAGCGCGAAAAACACTTTTTGTATAAATAAATAAAAGACATTTATTTTATTACTTTCATATCATTTCCAGTGCTTGAATCTTTCGCTTTACGTAATTCTTGAATTCTGTTACATATTGTATTAAGTTTTTAACGATATCAACTTTCAAATGACATCTTTCTTAAACTTTCTTGATTGTGTGGTGACAAGCTTTATTTCCTTGTAGTCAATATATTTTTGAAATTAAACAATATTAACATTCTGCGTCCCTGTTCTTCCAGTTTTGATATTGAATTCTTTGGAACAATAAATTTACATTTTTATTGCATCGGCACACGATACGCTGTCATTCTTGATTTTCGTCTTGTTCCGAGCCTGGTCCACGAGCTTGGAATTCCCTGAACTTTCGCGAGTACGGGGAGTGAAAAATCTACTTAGCCAGACATTTTTCTCACGTAGAGTTCAAGGAAAAGGGAATGCAAATTCAAAACTGTAACGCGTTTCACGTTTGCGCAGGCACGATCACGTACAGTTTCGTCACAGCCCCCGGCGAGAAACTAAAATTCGAGATCAACAACAGGACCGGGCTGATCAGGACGACGCAGGTGTTGGACAGGGACGAACCGGCTCGTGAGAAGGAAGCCTACCTGACCGTGTTGGCGACCGACAACGGGAGGCCGCAGCTCGACGACGTGTGCACGTTCAAAGTCACCATCGAAGACGTGAACGACAATGCACCGGTTTTCGACAAAGTGGTACGTGCCGCGTGACTGACAATCCTCACAATCAGAGAACTGATTCGTCCATGTGTCTACACGCACCCTCGTTCGTACAAGTATCCGGACGTTTGCCGGCCTTGCGCGAGACCTGGTTATTAGCTCGGATCGTTAGGGGCGATCGATCGATCTGCAATTCGTAAAATTAAAATTCAAAATGATTCGTTCAGAGTTAAAGGGAGATTAATTTGACTAAAACATGATTTTTGCAATCATGGTTTGATCAGTTAAAGGAATTGCAAATCTTTTATAATACATATATGTGTACTACATATACGTGCATTTTAGATAATGATATGAAAGATGTAACAGAAGAGAAGAGACTTGGTATTTACCTAGTATTTGGAGGAGTTTAGTTTCAAAATGCATACTAAAGCACTGTGTTGTCAACCAACCCTGCTATTTTTCTATTCAGTTTCGTAGGGAAGCTCTCTAAAATTTCGTTTGTTTTAACCATATAACTTATTTGCCCTGTGTATTTGGCTTTCAGAAAATTTCGTTGGACACATTTGTTTTATATACTTCGTCAGTTCTTTTCGAATCTGGCAGATTGATCTCACTTTGAAAGAAAACAATTTTATTGAAGAGGAAGCAATTGATCGATCTAATGAGTGAATAAATCATTCCGGTTCGTTAGAATTACTTGATTTTTCTGCAGTTGCAAGCGTCCCGACACATTTTGGGAACGGGGGTGTACCTCCAAATGTGATCTGCCATCGCATTCGTCGCGTTCGCATACGTTTCCGGAAACATCGCCGTCGATCTTTGCACGCATTTTACCGACCAATCGGATTCCCCCGTAACGCGGCGTATAAAATGGTTCTCGTTTCGTTCAAAAACAGAACGCGGCGGCTAAATACTTTCTTTTATACGCTTTTGCGTATACGATACGACTGTGCTACACTAATCACACCTCTTGCTTCGATTCTTTTCTTTCTCCTTTTTTTTTTCTTTTTTTTTTCCCAAACCCAGGTCTTTCGTGGATACGTATGGAAGGTTGGTCTCGAATTTTGCCGGTGTATACATGTATTTCGATGTTTTTTTTATTTTCTTCTTGTTTTCTCTCTCTATCTATCTATCTCTCGTCTCTGTCTCTGTCTCTTTGTTTTTGATCTCTGTGTTTTTCTGTTTTCTTTGTGGGAATGCGAATGCGAACACTGTTCTGTTTTTGTTACGCAGTGGATTAATTACGCTTGCGCGATCGAACGGCACGGTCGTAGATCCCGAACGACCTTGAAGGTGGAATCATAAGCGTTAGATGCTCGCGTTAAACGTACGTGCTCGTCAAGTGTATGTTAAGTTTGGTCCATGCTGAAGTTCTCATATTTAAAATAAATTTCCCCAATAATCAGTTAGTTTAGCAACTAACGACTAAACGACGACAATTTTTCGACCGTAAATAAATAAATTCGTAATTGCTCAAAAAATGTACTGCTTTGTGTCTTGATAAAGTTACAAAAGCTTTTAGTTTTTAAAAAGGAGCGTGCACTATTTTATCACAATTAATTTCTTTATTTTTTTTTATGGAGTTAATCAATATTCATATTTATCTTTTTCCCCCCAAAAAAAAGGTTTGTCTCGAATTTTTGCCCAACATATCTCAACATTTTCAAAAACATGTTAAACAAGCCCCACAAGTATATTATTTTAATTAAATCGTCAACTCGTGGAGCTTTTCACGAGAAACATTCCTGTACAGTCGATTATTAATTTTCATTCGGTAAATAATTCGTTAAAGACAAATCGATCTCATACGTGTCCCGTAATCTACAATAGCTGCCGATTACTTTATCATCCGTGAAATCTCGTTTTCTCTTTGTGGTAGGAATGAAAGTTCGACAGGATGCGTTACTTGCGCTCACTGGATTAGAGTGGAGTCGTTTATTCTACGCGATAGGAGCAACGAGCAATTACGAGAGTTGCACAGCGAAAGAAATTGTGTTTTATTAATACGGCACGATCCAATTATCGCGAACATCGGCCGACTGTACGATATTATAAGAGAGAGATTGCCTCCGTCAATGGCAGTACATTTCTGCGCCAAGTATCGTCTAACATGATGAAAAGAGCTCGCAGCTGTATCGGTGCTAAAGGTGGACATTTGCCGCAGCTGTTGTAAAAGATGTTATATTTTATTGCCGGGTCGTAGCCTATTTTCGCGTATAATTACGCGGACCCGGTAATTTCTGCTAGGCAAATTTTATAAATTCGGCGGTATGGCAAAATGCACGTGATCGTCCACGTAATATGCAACGAATTTATTTAACAACGTTTGGCAGTTTGTGAAAGTTTTAAAAATGCACGAACTTGCCCGCGGCGTTCTCTTGCGAGTAAGGGCTACTGATTTTTATCCGAAAATGTAATTGAAAGAACAGGACATAATTATTTCAGCGCGCTATATTTTTTACATGTATGCGCGTTCTGGAACTTTACGCTTTGAAAAATAACACTGATGCGATAATTGGTGCATTCGTTAGTGGAAAGAAAGAAAGTTTCGCTTCGTTCTGAAATAGCGTTTCACTTTCTCTGTGCATAATCCATCTTCTTTGATAGATAATGACACAGAGAGCAAAACTAATAGTTGTTCGAGAAATCGAAGCTCGAGTCTGTTGTTCAAGTGGATGATATTACTCTCAAAACGCGAGGGAAATTTTTCAAAGCACCAACACGATTCAAAAATTAAATATTTTGATTGCAAATCAAACACTGGTGACCGAAGATATGTTTCGTTTCGCCAAAATCCGATTTGTTATAATTCTAATTAGAATTAATTTCAGCTATCGACGTGCGAAATTTATTTCTATCGCTCACAATAGTTTTCACTCAGGTGAACTTTTGCTTCAGTCGCTCGTAATAGTGTAAATTGTTGTTTTGTGTTCGACTAATACAATCCTCCACGACCGCCTTTGAACATTTCAAAAATTTATAAATAAATCTTTTCCATCAATAACGATTACTGGCAACTGAAAAAATTGCTACAATCGTTATCTGTAATCAAAAACATTTTAATCAAAAAATACAGTTTTTTGATTCTAATATCTGACGATGATAACTGGTTGTAACAGTTATCTGGGCTTGTAATATCTAGTTGTAATACAATATTATGGCCTCCAGTATCAAATGAACGTATGTTTAACCCTCAGGAGCGCGCAATTTTAAAGAAAAAAAAAAAAAAAAGACTCTACCTGCACGGAATTTTTTTAAATACAAATCATTATTTCAATCATTAAACGTAAAATATTTCTTAAAATAAAAAAAAAAAGTAGTATATAAATAATCCCACCATGCAACTAACTAATCAAATGAAATTTATCGAAACACATTTTTAGATAGGTTAGAAAATATCCCATCATGCATTAACTTAACTGCCCCCAAAAAAATGTGGGACAAACCCACCTAACCTCAAAGATCGCGAGGCAGCACACACGTACGCGTGCATTTGACGCTTACAGATCCCTTTGCCGCTCGTATCGCCGCTTGTTTAGTTTATGTCTTTCTGAACGCATGCACTACGTAGATTTGTGTTAGAGGAGGAAAAAAGAAACGAAGGGTGGATAACGAAACCAGGTTTTCGAAAATAGAAAGAACGTTTCGACAGGAAACGAAACTTTACGAAGGGTGGAGAAACGAACGTTGTCGAGTAAAGTTGTTTGCTTTTTTTGGCGATGGTGCTCGCTCGCGTAGGCGTACACCGAGTCGGTGCCGCAAGATTTGCCCCTGGGACGGGAGGTGATGAGAGTGTCGGCCACAGATATCGACGACGGCAACAACTCCGTCGTCTACTACAGCCTGTCGCCGAGAAGGCCCGAGGATGGAGTGTACTTCCGAATAGATCGCAACACGGGCGTGATATTCCTCAACAAAACTATCGACGTAAGTACATGTCACGGTGCACGTGGTCCGATTCGATTGATTAATCGTTCACATTCACCCGCGCTTGGGATTGGCCAGTTACTCTGGCGCGAATTGCAAATTTGAGGGTTTTCCGATGATTCCCAGTAGTTCTGAGGAATATTTAAGCGACGTTTAAGAATTAAGAATTTTGGGAAGCTTAAAGATTTGAAATATCCATTGAGGATTTTAAGAATTTTTTTCGAAATTTGAGATTTTTAAATGATTTTGAAAAATTTGCATCCGACTGTTAAAAATACAGATAAATCAGAGAAACAATATCGTGAGTGTTGAGTAATTTTAAGTTTAAGAAGTTTGAGAAGCCTAAGGATTTAAAATATCGTTGAAAATTTGGGACGATCTTTCGAGAATTTGAGAATTTTAAATAATTTTGGGAGTTTTAAGAAAAATTAAGTATCCGATTGTTAAATATACAGATTTGTTAAATATAAGTTTGAAGCTTTTAATATTCTTGAAATATCGTATAGTGACATGATATCGTGAGTTTTGAGTAATTTTAAGTAACAATTAAGGGTTTGAAATAATTTTAGGAATTTTAATCTTATCTGATTGAAATATCATGTACAAATTTTAAAATTAGGAGTTCATATATTTTCAGAATATAAAATTTTTCTTTTCAATATTCTTAGACCAGCATTACTTATTGTAATTGTAATATTATTTCAAATACAAAACGTCAAAACTTATACTTGTTGACGGTTCGATTTAAAGAAATTAAATTTAAATTTTACGAATAGAAATTTCACAGAATTTCGAAATTGGGATAATAATAAAAATAAGGAGACGAGTAAATTTCTAAATTTATCCACATTGTGCCAATCTCACTTGTAAACTGTGAAAGTTTAATTGTCAAATAGATGAAAATAAAAATAAAAATAAAACGTTCTCTGAATACTTGACACGATGTTCGTCGAATATTTACAGAGAAATCCAGACTACAAGTTCAGCATGACAGCGACAGCGGAGGATCAGGGCGAGATTCCAAAATCGAACGTGATCGATCTTGACATTCGAGTGGTGGAGTCTCACAAGAAGGCTCCAGCCTTCCTACCGAGACCCGCCGAGCCGATCCGATTGCAGGAAAACTTCAGCGACTTCGACGCGAGTATCGTTCGACTGAGGGCCGTCTCGAACAGCGGAGACAACACTGGTCTCCTGTTCGAGCTGGTTCCTGGTAGAACAGAGCAGACCAACAAGGGAAACACATTTAGGTAAATCGAATTTCACCACTCGGTTTCGCGACACGAGATTGTTATTCTTATCTTACCAATTCTTTTGAACTGATCAACTCTCGTCCATTCGTACGAAATCGATAATTCGAAATTGTTTCAATTTATGAAATATTCTCATAATTAGAAATACGTTCTAACCAAATTAAATCTGACCACACTTGAACATCGCAGCAAATTATAGCTGACTTTGTCTTTGTCAATAAGATATTCAGTGGTCTGATCTCGTGCCCGAATATCATTGATCACTACGTCATTCTGAATTGTTTCACATTGAACACCATCAAACATATTGTGGCTTCTATAATCCGTATAATCGTATATTTATTAACGCTAATAATGCACATTATTTGATCGATGTTTTTAACCATTCATTTCCATCATTTAAACGCTCATTACTTAGTATCTTGTAATTTTTCACTCAGTCTCATACATTTAAATTTTATTAACATACATTTAAATTAACCATTCATTTCCATCATTTAAACGCTCATTACTTAGTATCTCCTTTTAGTAATTTTTCACTCAGTCTCATACATTTAAATTTTTACAATTGTATCACTTTTTTGTACTTTTGTACTAATTTCACTAAAGAGCTCGAGCTTCTGTTTATATATTATCACTGAAAGTGATTTTAATGGGGGTAACCCAGAAAATCGGGCCTCTTCAGGTGCAACGCTAATGCAACGAAAATTAGCGATTGGTTGATTCGAGTCACGTGATTCGTGAGGGGGCGTAGGATAGACCTCGAGTAGGCAGGTGTTGTCTGGTACTGAGCGATCGCGCCTGTAATTTGTTTTCCATCGATTCAAATGTTTGCGGCAAAAGAGTGGTCTTCATTTCCTAGTCAGAATAGTTGCTTCTGGATCTTTCAGTGAGACGAATCGTACCGGGGTACAAGTCGTGCAGTTTTTTTTACTAAAGATCATTGAAAATTAAAAATTCTAAATTAGTTCTAGTGTTAAAGTTAAAAACTAACTCAATTATCTCTCGTAGCAACAATTGTACGTGTATTTCACGAGTTTAATTTACATCGTACACGAGATGAATAAATTATTCCCACGTTTTGCGCAGATTGGAATCGAACAAGGATGTTGCCGACATCAAGCTCTCTCAGCATCTTGACTACGAGAGCAACACGATATACACATTGATCGTGCGCGTGCAGAACAAGTATCAGCTGGCTGCCGAGACTGTGATCGACATCGAGGTGTTGGACGTCAACGACAACATCCCAGTTTTTCGTGAGATGAAGAAGGGCAGCGTGCTCGAGAACGAGCCGCCGGGAGTTCCGGTAATGCAAGTGCGTGCGATCGACGCTGATGGGACTTCCGCTCACAATCAGGTACGCCTCGTTTTTCACCTTCGTCGCGTGAAACTACATATTTGCTGCATAATTGCGAAATTTACAGTTCTTCGTATATTTGTAAATTATAATGACTCGTTGAACGTTGAAGTTTGATGTTATATCGCTTTCTTATTAATTATATTATATAAACATAATATCACATATTCTTTATAACCATGTAATGTAATAATTCATTATAATTACATTACTTATTTAGGTTACAGATTAATGTCACTTACTGTCATAATTTAATCATAACATAAGTATCGTTTACTACTAAAAATAGTCACTTTTGTTCTCTCGTGATTGCACTTTTATGAATTAACGAAAGTAATTATATTAATAGTGTGTCTCAACAATGATCATAGAAAGGGTAATTTTCTTGAGTTACATAGAATCGAGAAAATTTAACGAGTCAAATTGATTTTGTATTAATATGTTAAAATTACATTTTATTCATTTATATTCGTTAATATATTGAAAATTACATTTCTAAGATAATCGATTAATTGTAATGGATATTTTCTTTGAAATTAACGCTCGAACGAAACGAGAGACATAAATGCAATTATGGTGGAACGCGGACAGCAAACTGCTCGCGCATTCTCTCAGTCGTCTTACTTCGTTTATGCTCCCTCCCAGGTCACGTACGAATTGGACAACTTCCGCGATCTTTTCGCCATTGATAAGTACACCGGCAACATCACGACACTGACCACGTTCGACAGAGAAGTGGAAGACACGTACAACGTGAAGGTGATCGCCGTAGACAATTCCCCGAGCGCGTTGTTCAAAACGGGCGAGCACAACAAGGGACAGCAGGTGTTCCGCATCGAAATCGCGGATAAAAACGACAATGCTCCCCATTTCACGCAGGCCGTCTACACGGCGAACTCGATTCTCGAGAACGCCAATATCAACGCGCCGGTCACCGAAGTGAAGGCCCTTGACTCCGACACTGCCAGCCCGGTTACGTACAGCATCATATTCGGCAACACCGACGACAGCTTCTACATCGAGGACACCACCGGCAAGATCCGCGTGAAGAAGCCTCTGGATTACGAGAAGATCACGGAGTACAATCTGACAGTAAGGGCTTTCGACGGGGTGTACAATGACACCGCTCAGGTGAAGATTTTTATTGAGAACGTGAACGACAATCCGCCGGTATTCGAGGACTTTAATAAGAATCCTACCATTGAGGAGGAGAAGCTGGTGGAAGGTGAGGCGAGAGATATTTTATTCAGTTGCGTTAGAATTACGAGATGTAACTGGCGAGTTTAGGAGTCTCGGATATTCCGTAAAGTAACTTTTAGTTTTGACGTTGAAGAGAACATCGCAAATGTTCATAAACACCGACGACTTAGGAAAACGCTGCAGGTATTCCTATATAGTTTATAATTAAAATGGCGATCAAAAGTTAAGCGGTAATTGAAAATTAAAATTAGTAATTAGGACAGATTCCGCTTTGTCGAAAATTCATCGAAGAACAAGTCGCGTTGGAATTTAATTTAGAACCTTGGAACAGAGATTCATAATAGCAAATCACTTTCAGATGAATAGAAATATTTTTCAATAACAGCCCCAAGACATATTATGTAAAATTTTGAACTATGCGGGTACGGTAACTTCGATCGATGCCAATTTCCCGAGATTTAATTCACGACTACGTTACATCTTGATTGCAAATAATAAACTGTCGCGTAATAAACGTTGTCAACCCGTTGTTACAGGTTGCATCACCACCGTTGTCGCCTACGACCCCGACATCAAAGACAGGAGCGCAGATCAGCACATCGCCTACTTTATCGTAAAGGAGGACCAACAACCTCTGATCGGTATCGACAAATCCGGCTGCATGACCTTGAAGAAACCTCTCGACCGCGACGGTCCCTTAGGATACTCTATGTGGACGGTAAATTTCCCTCTAGCCACCTCCTTTAATGGTATTACCCACCGTTATTGACTAGTCGCCAATCGATAACCAGATCGTTAATAATCGTTATATTCAAGATATGTGGCTTAATTAGAGCTCGTTCAGATTAGTGAGTAAGGCTCTGAGACTCTTTACTATGAATTTGATATTTATTCGAAATCATTGTTTAATTTAAATAACAAAGTCCTTCTTTTTCATAAACGCTAAACGTATAGAACCTTTGGTAAAATTTTGGGTTCAAAGATTTGAACTCTTGCTGAAGAAAAAAAGAATCTAATTTTTTCTCTTGTTATCCGAAAGTTATTTTGTGCGTTAAATTGATAATTACCCGTATTCCTAATAAAAGATTAATTATAGTAAGAACAGTATAAAGTACTTTAACGAGAATGATCACGAGAAGAATGACAAAGTAACTAGTTACTCTGACGAAACGTACAAAATTCGAATGAAATTGCGACGAACGTCACTTGGTTTTTCGATTCCCCGTTGACGAGATCGCCAGATGGCGATCGACTGATCGGCTCGCCGCGTTTGTTCCAGGTGATCGTGATGGCGCGAGACGAGGACGGATCGCCGACCGCGTTACGGGAGCTAGTGATGGTGAATATCACGCTGATCGATATAAACGACAACGCGCCGTTTCTAGACATGCCGTACCCGGTGGTGTGGGGTGAGAACCAGCCCCCCGGTAAGATCACAGAACTGAAAGCCCGTGACTGGGACTCGGAGGAGAACGGACCGCCCTTCCAATTCGAGATAGACGAGAACACCGCCGACGACGAGATTCTGGCGAAATTCGCGATACGCGACGCCGATCTGTTCGCCCGGGTGGAATTCAATCGCGAGGAGCGAAAGAGCTACGATATACCGATCGCTATCACAGACAGTGGGAAACCGCCAATGACGGGCACGTCGACGCTGACTGTGATCATCGGCGACGAGAACGATAACCCTATGTCAGAGGGCTCGAGTTCTATATTCGTCTACAATTACAAAGGCGAGGCGCCGAAAACGGATATCGGCAGGGTGTACGTGAACGACGCCGACGATTGGGACCTGCCGGACAAGCATTTCGCCTGGGCGTCGACGCACGAGGGATTTCTTTTGAATCAGGAGACGGGCATGATCACGTTGCTCCCGGGGATCTCCAACGACACGTTCGTTCTCAAGTTCATAGTGACCGAGAACGGCCCTCAGATACCGCGACACCAGGTGAACGCGTACGTGAACGTGACGGTGAAGGAGCTGCCGGAGGAGGCGGTCGCCAGGTCGGGCTCCGTGCGTTTCTTCGGGATGACCGCCACGGAATTCGTCGCGCCCGACGAGACCACCGGCGTCTCGAAGAAGGAGATATTCCAAGAGCGAATAGCGAATATGCTGAATACCTCGGTGGAGAACGTGGACGTGTTCACGGTGCTTCATTCGCCGCATCATAACAACAACAGTCTGTTGGATGTGCGATTCTCGGCGCACGGCAGCCCTTATTACGCCCCGGAGAAGCTGAACACGATCCTGGCGCAGCACACGAAGGACATCGAACGAGAGCTGAAAACCGACATCCTGCTGGTGAACATCGACGAGTGCCTTATCGAGAAACAACACTGCAACAATACTTGTCGCAATTATTTGAACGCGAGCACGGTCCCCTATCCCGTTTACACGAACACGAGCACGTTCGTCGGTGTGCGAGCCGTCGTGGATCCGCAGTGCACTTGTCACGTTGCCGAACCGATCGTTTGTCTGAACGGGGGCACACCGTTGGCCGATCGGTGCGAGTGTCCTCCGGGGCTCGAGGGACCGAGGTGCGAGCTTCTTGGAATCGGTTTCCACGGCGATGGCTGGGCTATAATGCCTCCGCCTGGTCAGGCTTGCGACGACTCTCATTTGGGTTAGTACACGCGTTTCCTTTCCCTTCTCTTCTTCTTCTTTCTGCTTCTGTTCTTTTCTGTATGCTATTTACTTTGATATGTTAATCTTTGAATCGCTCATTCTTCTAGCAGCTCTGTCTTCTGCTTTAAATTTCAAATTTCAGAAAACATGCAAAAATGCGTGCTTCTATGCATCTTCAATTTATTGAAATTTGAACGACCCGTTTGCATTCTCAGGTCTCGAGATAACGCCTCACATAGACAACGGCCTGGTGTTTTACTTCGGCCCGATGACCTACAGCTCGAAGATCAAGATCCAAGATTTCATGGCGCTGGAGCTACAGCAGGGATACGCCGTTCTTTACATGGACTACGGGTCCGGTACTGTGAGGCTCGATCAACCGCACATCAAGCTCACCGATGGAAAAAGTCACAGGATAGATGTTTATTTTACGAAGAACGTAAGCACAATTGGTTGTCGTCGGTGATAATTTTTTTCTCAATCTTTTCTTTTTAAATACCTTGTACTCTGAATTATGCTGCGACTCTTACTTCAACGAGCGAAACTGCATACTTTGACGCGTTGCAGGCGATCGAAATGAAAGTGGACAATTGCGGAATCTCCGCGTGCATGAGCCTAACCGCGCCGCAGGCACCAAATGGATTTTTAAACGTGAACAGCCCTATGCAGATTGGTGGAACTCTGACTAATCTCGCGCATCTAGCTTCGGAACTAGGATGGGATTATATACCTACTGAGAGAGGATTCGTCGGATGCATACGCAACATGACTTTCAATGGAAATGTAAACGCTTCAACAATTTTTTTCGCTTTTCCTCCCTTTCTCTTGTTCTTTTCCCCCTTTTAACACACTCACTATTCATAATTATACAGCATTTTAAAGAGAAAGCATTATAATTGTAGACAGTAATGTGGCTTTCACGAATTGAAATTCTCTTAGTGATTTTTCTAATTTAATCTTGATGATTTTAGACGACGATTTATGGCATAAAAAAAAGAAAATTTAATAATTTAATCGACATTTGACAAGAAAATTTTATTTATATAGTTTTTCTGATTTAATAGTTTTTAATTAATCTAATAGTCCTTGATCTATTTTTAATTAATCTAATAGTTTTTGACACGTTATTTCATGTTTCAGACGTACAATTTAGGCATGCCATCGTTATCCAGAAACGCGGATCCCGGTTGCGATCACGGAATGGCGAAAGCCGTGTCCTTCGGAATCGACACCAATTTCCTCGTCGCGATTTTGGTCTGCATCGCGATTCTGTTGATACTGTTGTTCGCGGTGGTGGTGCACAGGAGAAAGACCGACGACCTCTTCAAGGATATGGACGACATAAGAGAGAACATTATTAACTACGAGGACGAGGGCGGCGGCGAGGTCGACACGGGCTTTGACTTGAACGTTCTTCGAACGATTTACGACGCACCGCCTATCGATTCGAAAATAGCGCCAGTTGGCTTGCAAACCAGAGGTAAGAGAAAGTAAATAGACTGTAGTAAGAGGATTGAGTAAACATTGCCACCAGGGTGGCAAATAAATTTGCAAATTAAGAGAGAAATAGCAAGGGGCTAGTAAATAAGCGCATGCTGCGTAAAATAAATAACATCTGTCTGCTTTTTCTTTGCTTCTCAGGCCCTGACGAAGTGCCGGACATTTGCGGCTTTCTGGACGGCAAGAAGGAGAGCTGCGACAAGGATCCCGACACAAACCCATTCGACGATGTCAGGCACTACGCGTACGAAGGAGAAGGCAATTCCGAAGGTTCTTTATCGTCTTTGGCTTCATGTACGTATACACCAATCAATACACAGCAGCGAGATCGATGGAAATAAATAAAACCGCGCGATCAAATTCTTAAAGAAAAATAGACAGATTTATCTTACAATTCTTAAAGAGAAAATAGTCGGATTTACTACAATCTTCAGAGATATTATGAAATAGAAAACTACCTTTCCGATCGTGCAGCGAGAATCGTAAATTGTTATGGACTGGTGGCCAATAATTGGAGTCGCTGCCATATAGCAACGATACAACGAGGTCGTAAAGCAAAACGTTAAGCAGGGTCACCGATCTATCATCGTTAGCAATTTAACGATGAGTCGTAAAATTGGAACTACCAGAACGTAAATTAGGAATGAGTAATAACCACTTCGCGCGGGATGAGAAGATTATGTTAATCTTTTCTCGAACTTTTCTGACGGACTGGTTAAAAAGTAGAGGACTTTTTTTTTTAAAGACTGGTTGAAAAGTAGTGGATCTTTCTTTAAAAAGGCTGAACTTCATTTATGACTTGACATCTGATATTTTCTTTTTCTCTTCGGTTTCGCGGACTTTTCAAAACGAAATCGCGACCCTCTTTCCCATTGTGTCTCGAGTGCACTCTCAACTCCTCTTGGAGAGAGCGTGCTAAACAAGGCCTCATTGTTCAAATCGGTTAGAGTACGTGGCACTGCGCAACTTTTTCTAACCGCTCAGAATTTATTCCCGCCGCGTGCCAATTAACCTAATGTCTATTGGGCTTGCATTCTAGATTCTTGCGATTCCCAGTACGTTTTAAATTGTTTGCCGCGGTTGTAAACTTCAATGATTGATTTCACGACCTCGCATTATCGCCTCCATCTGCATATCTGCATCACGCGAATAGTTTTGTTCAACATTGCATTTACTATTCACGGTCTTTTGTTAGACGCGATTGTTTCTTATTTTACGCGCTTTCTTATCATTCCTGTATATTAATAACTTTTAATTAATTACATTAATATTACTATTAGTTATATTAAAAGTTTATATATTAATAATGTATGTATGCATTAATTGCTATGTAATGTATATAATTAATTATATTGTATTATATTATATCATAAACAATATAATTAATTAATACATACGCATATACATTATAATGGTATAATGTATGTATATATTATCAATAATGCACGAATGTACGCTGACATACATAGTATATTAATAATTCCATGCTTCTGCAATTTTATATTTTTAGAACAAATCATGGACGCAAGAACATCGGTCAACTTCTACAATGAACATTTTCTGTTTGCAGGTACCGACGACGGAGATCTAAAGTTCAATTACTTGTCGAACTTCGGCCCGAGGTTCCGAAAATTAGCGGACATGTACGGGGAGGAGCCGAGCGACGAGGAGAGCGACGGCGTTGGAGAGCGGGAAAGCGAGAGCTGGTGTTGAGCCACGCGCGGCTTTTCGAATCCGAACAGCTCGCGACGATCAACTGCGGCTGATTCCCGATATTCTCGACGAAGCGACAAATCCCCGCGTAGCTTCGTCACCCCGTGTACTTAACTCGGACTCGGGAATACCTCGTTCGATGTCGTATTCTCGTATTCCGAGGACACGCAGTGCCGAATCGCGGCATCGGTAGCGTACAACATATCCTTTCGACGAAAAAAAAAAAACACGCAATCGTAGCGCGGTAATTTCCTTCTTTCCCTTCTTCTTCTTCTTCTTTTGTTTTTATTTTATCCGTTTGTTTTCCATTTGCCTTTCCTCTTACTCGCAGCCCAGCTTTCGAGCGGAACGATCGATTGCCCGCGAACGTTCCGCGGAGCGACGATGCAATACGCGAGCTTTACGAATGGACGACACAGCGACGAAAATCAAAGACGATAGTATTCCTTCCTACTGACGCGAGCGTATGAAATAGAGGAAACAAAGAAAGACAGGACAGGTAGTGAACAAAAAAAAAAAAAAAAAAAAAAATCGACGCATCGGCCGAGGACGACAAAGGCTGTACTCGGCTGTACTAGTATCGCGAAAATGGACACGCGCTGCTCGAAAACGATTTAGTTTCGTGCGTGGATTCTCCACTGGTAACCCGAAGAGAACGATTTGCAGTGCGAAGAGACCGCGAGGAGATCGACCTCTTCGAACGAGGACGCAGATGGAATCGTTGGTGAATTCTTTTTTGGCAATCATCCGAGTTACGAGGACTGGACTTATTTTTTTATACGTATATTAAATAGAGACAAATATAAATATATATATGTGTATGTATCTATATGCCTACGTTCGCGAGAATGTCGTGGGTATGGATATATGTAGAATGTAGAGAGAATGTGTGTGAGAGAGAGAGAGAACGAAACTGCTACGAAATGAGCGGAGGCGTAGCAATAGAAGAAAGGTAAAAGAGAAAAAAGAAAAGAAAGAAAAAAAAGAATTGATTGGAACAAGGGCAGCGTCAATGCTCCTTTATATTTAACTTATAGACTATTTTGTTAATCGATTATGTGCGCGAGTGCGATTAGGAGCCGTGTAGAGGGTGCGCGGAACTTTACATACACGCGAATACACTTATAGATATAAATCTGAATATCGAATCTGTACTGTACACAGATGTATGTGTGCGCATGAGTCCGTGCGCGTTGCGCGTAGCATAGTCTAGAGCGAAACATTGGAAACAATAAGAATACGCGTAGGTGTGCGCTTGAATCGGCGAGAAGAGATCCGAGTGCCATATCGTGCGCCCGAAATCTAAACCTAAAATCGATCCACCGAATAATTGTACATGAATACACGAACACACGTGAATGTGTGATCGTGAGATTGCCGGTGTCAAACAGTTCTGTCGCGATTGTTTGACATTTCTTCTCCGCTGATCGATATAACAATCGCGTGCCACGGTATTCAATTTGTTCCATTCGCAAAGGCGCATTCTACACGCGGATATTTCTAAGTATATGTATATAGATATATATATATATATACATATGTATGTATATCCGTGTACCTATGTAGGCGTTTGCGCACGTACGTACACGTATATATGTGATAATAATTTGTAAGCTTTTTGTACGATACATCAACGGCGATATGCATATGTATAGTAATAATGGTAACGTTAATCGCAACACAACAAGAACAAGAGCGACAACAGTAACAAAAATACGCAAATGTGTGTGTACATTGATGGTGATTCAGGTGGACTCTTAATCTTTTGCGGCTTAGATACAAGTCGGGATTGATCTTCGTTGAGCGCCAATAATGAAATTGCGGGTTTCTATACATTTCTGAAAGTTTTAAAGATATACAGATCCATAAGAAAGTATATAAGGTAGTGTACACTTGTTATAATGTTTAGCAATACGAAATAAATCTTCTACTACTATCTTAACTGTGTTCATAAAAGTACGAATTTGTATAAATATCCGCAATCTGTTGTCTCGCAACAATTACGACTAACTGCCTTTCTGCCACGTTTTAAAACACATTCCTTATTAGTAAATATTTTAAGAAACGGAAATGTCCAACTGCGCTAAAGTCTTGTTAACTTATTAAGGACCAAACTTGTCAAGTTTGCATTGACGCAACATTTGTCCTTGTAATTTCATTTCAAACTCAAATTTCGTATTGCAGTTGTGAAAATGGATTTCAAGACCAAAACAGCTCTTTTGTCTTTTGCAAATTTTGTGAAATTTGAAGAAACTCGGATCTATTTTATATCACTATATCGATCCCAATTTGTAGAATTCTTTTCGCACCTTGGAACCTTGGAACAGTCTTATAACGCGTCATACGTTTCTACTTTTTAGTTTGACAAAATAACTACTTACGTTATTTAGATTTTACGACGATGTCGCGTTTACCGGTTGGTCCTTAACGAGTTAAAAATCCTGAAAGCATTGAAACTGAAAGTAAAGGATATTCCAATGGCTGAGAGCAGACGTACGACCGCAAAGGATTAACAAACTTACCACCCCCCTGAATCAGCTTCAAAACGTCCTCGAAAGAGCGAACGTGTAATTTATACGATAAGAAGAAAAAAAAAAAGAAACGAGTGCAGCTTAGGCGAAAGCGTGTGATCTCAGAGGATGCGTAAGATTTGGATGCGATTCGTGCGCATCAAATATCCAGAAACGAATAATTTCCTTTCTGACTTGGGTTGACGTCGTCGAACGATTGCACAGGCAACGTACTCCAAACATTGTTGGAGCAGTAAGAAGAATGTGTATGTTAGCGAGCGATCCGCGTCTGTCCTATGAAACAGATGGCCGTCTTTTTAACGATACACTCCGTCGCAGTACAAAGAACTTCTCCGTCGGCGAACGGTAAATAAGAGATGCGACGTCGGTTGTGCGAATCATTCGGCGCGTGTGTGAGACTCCTTTATCGCGGCGAATTGACTACATCACAGGCGAACTTGTTTCGCGATGCGCTACTTATGCTATGTACTCGAACACTGCCCTTACGTACAATTAAAGAAAAGAGACATGCGAAAGAAACAAAGAGAAACGACTTCTGTATCCGCGACCAGGCATATATCTAGCCGACCAAGTTCTGAGAGTGACGACGTGCTTGAAGCTTCGTCCACGTTTAAATTCAAGTAACTTGACGAGAAAGATAAGATGGAAATAGCTAGTTATAGCAAGTGTTACACGAAGCTCAATCAAGTTCATTCAGGAGCAAACTGAAGACCTCAAAAGATACTTTTCAATGAAACTCTCAGAGGAGAAACAATAGATTCCAGAAGATCAGTAATGTTTGAAAGAAAACCGTAATTGAAATTAACGATCAATTGACTGAGCGTAGAAACTTAAAAGGACATTTCAAAGCTTCGAATCGAGAATTTATTGTTGCTGGGATTCAAGCAACTCGTCCAACTTAAATGAAACTTTGTTGTATTCTCTCCGAACGACGTCGTTAAAAGAGAGTCGCGGATAACACGGTTTAGCCAGAAGCATACGCATACACCAGGCTTCTTGTAAATTATATTTAGGACACGCTGCGACCAAATGTGGTTTATTCGCGTGATCCACTCGACATGTGATAGTTGATCGCAGGCACACCTTCCATCTTTACTCGCGAGATCCATCTACCGTCGTCGGAGATGCGTGTAACTTCGTGTTCTTTGTTTTGTAGCAATAATAAAAGACGATGACATTGGAAGAGGAGAACATGGTTCGCGTCTTAAGAAGTTCTCAGGCCAACGCGAGACATTCGCGACAGTTGGCGACAGCGTATTTATCGTTCGCTCCTGTGCGATGAATCACACAAAACGAAATGTGTAGCACCTTGCTAATCAGGCTTGGGTAAGTTTTATCTCAAAGGAAGATAAAGTCGAGTTTACGACAACGAGCCACCGAGTACGAAGAAATTAATTTTGCCTCGTGTCAAGGTCGAGTGAATAGTTCGATTTTCTCAAATAATTTTTTAGCTTAATTTTAAACATTAATTCGTTCAAATAAATATAGAAATAATTTTAAATAATTTTACTGAATTTTGCCCCTTTTTGATATCCATGAGCCGCTTAGGCGCATTTAGATAATTTAATATTCGGATTGCGAAAATATCCTTTCACGATTCGCCTCGTGGAGCGAACCAACCCCAATATGGAACAAACCACTCCAAATTCGCGTGAAAATTCTTCACGTTGCAGATCCATCGCCGTGAAATACGTACAGTCCCTGCTGCTCTCGTCGCACTGGCTTGAGGACTTCTTTTACGCCGGAAATTGCCCGAGTCACTGGACCTTAACGTTAATTAACGAAATTCACGGCAGGCTTCGCAGTGACGTGCGCCAAACGAGAAAGAAACCCTTGGATCGCGCTTGGTTGCGACACGTTCTCGCAGATTTCAATCGAGCTCTGATGACAAAACTCAACTGTCCGCGTCGTGGACACGGGGCTTGCACTAGTGAATTGGCAACACTAGGGGTTGAGAAGGGGTTGCCGAGAACCTATAAAAAAAGTTGCGGCCTCGTTATCCTCTCACAGACGTGTTCACCTCGCGCGGACACACGATCCTTTAGGCTCAGAAACTAGGAGAGGACG
>KQ435710.1:239534-264775 GCA_001276565.1 Melipona quadrifasciata
GCGTGGATGAGGAACATAATCGACCTTGTATTAACTTATTATTTTCTATAATTTAACATCCAACGACATTTTACTGCCAACAGTATCGCGCATGATCGACAAAATTTCGCTTCGTCGAATAAGAATGCTAAAAGTTATCGTGCCGGTTGCTAGTATGCGTTAATATCGGGCAGAGACGATTTGCGTCTCAATTGATATTGACGCAAAGTATAGATGATAATCAACTTTAAATATACGACAAGAGGTGTGTGAAATTAGATGAAAATACGAAAAAGTTTTTGTGGTAGAGATAATATTAATTTCAATAAGAGGTCTCTTCGTGAGAAAGAGAAGGCTTCTCGATACTGGGAATAGAAATTAACGAGAGACAGACTAAATGAATGTTATACCGAAGATTGAACAATAAAAATTTTGTATAAAATAACTGTTCTCTTTTCAAGGAATAAAAGTAGCAGGATATTTCGATCGGGGTAAACTTTTCATTGCAGCTGTAGGCTAACTTTTACCGACGCGTGAATTACCATATAACATAGAAGGCAATGGCGGATTAACACAAGTGCAATTTTAACGAAACGATTGCAAACGAAGAAGTTGGAGGTATCAATTTGCCAAAAAGTGCAACGTTTGCAGCTTGAACTTCAAAATGATTTCGAACGTCGCGATTCTCGAGTGTCTTCAGATTGATGACGACGCATATGGCACTAACTACGGCTAGATCAATCACCGTGTTTACTTAATTTCGTGACTTGTGGCTCTAATTTATGACCTCGTTATATCTCATCCACCAAGGGTACCTACAAACAGTCTGACGTTTATCTAACGATGATCGATGCATTCATCTCTCCATACGTATCTCAATTTCGAATTCATCCACGCCAATGACCATTTCATTTTGTTCTGTGTGTCCCGTTTCGTAGGCATCGTAAGGCTCGACTGGCCTTTTTCTCGATAATATTGCTGTTATGCTTGATCTTGCACTCCGGAACTGAAGCCCAGCTAAACTTCTCGACCGGTTGGGGAAAAAGGAACCAGAGGCTCGAATGGGGTGCCCTAAAAACCGAATGCGCTTCACAGACTAGACCCTTCCTGGAACAACTGCTAACCGTTTACCAATTGATACAGGTACGCTTCTTTTGGTTTTTTCTTTTTTCTTTTTTTTTTTTAAATGTTTAACGTGAAAGATAAAAAAAAAAAAAACTGCACGACTTGTACTCCAGTACGATTCGTCTCGCTGAAAGGCCCAGAAGGAAACTGAAGCAGTTCTGACTAGGAAATAAAGACGACATTTTTGCCATAAAATTTTATTAATAGTATTTATACTAGTATTTGAATTGATATAAAACAAATTACAGGAGCGACAACGCCACTCCTACTCGAGTTCTACCCCACGCCTCCTCGCGAATCACGTGACCCAAATCAACCAATCGCTAATTTTCGTTGCACTAGCGTTGCACCTGAAGAGGCCCGATTTTCTGGGTTACCCTCTCTAAAATCACTTTCAGTGATAAAATTCACATCTTAGTTTAAGATGTCCTTAATTTTTCTTTAATATTTCAGATATTTTTAAGATAGTATTTATTGTTTACCAATTTAAAATAATACTGTTTCAAAAAACATTCAGAGAAGCATTACCGATCAAAAGCATCATTTTTTCCTCCGTTTCGTTCGCAGATGGAAGCGCGAAGGATGTTGAACTGTCGGAAGCTGAACGAATAAATTCAACACTGGATTGGCGGATTAGAGAAAACATCGTAGACTAGATATTGGACCTGTTCGAGGAAGCCGTTCGAAACCGTGTATCTCTTACACCCGATTTGCAGCTCGTTTGAAAACACTGGAACTTTAGAACGAAGTATCCGGATCTGTCAAACAAAAGTTGCCTCGAGACATTTTCTACCCGAATGTACCCGCTCGAACGTGCCTTGTAAAATAACCAAGACGAACGATAATACAAACAATGAGTAGTAAAGGATCTATCATGTTGTCCTTCCTTTGTTCGTTCATACGCTCGTATATTTATTCGTTTTTTTTTTTTTTTACGTGACATAAATTTGTCCGATTACGGCTTATCGGTGGATCGAGATCGATCCGAAGCCTATAATTTTTAATCGATCATATTTTTTTAACGATCTTTGCCGATCCTACATAAGTCTCGTGTCGTAGGCGAATTTGCTCGTTCGTCCGTCGAATGATCAACGATCTATCGGCAGAAACATCGCCTCTGTTCTTTTTCTTTTCATTTCCAAACGATTAGAATTTACATTCTAATGGTACCTGCCCTTTAAAGATTGAACTATTATAGAAATCGAATGTCAAGAATGTGGGCGAACATTTATTTGATTAGCGTTCTGTATGTAATTGAAACTAGTGCAAACTTGTTGAATGAAATGGGTAAGTGAAAATCGAATTACCAATATTTATAAATATATATATATTTTTTATTTTACTCAGGAAATTGATATTTTCATGTAACAATTATATAATACATGTTCTCAGTTGTATTGAAATTGCAATTCAAATACTATAGTTTTCTTATACTATTAGACAAGAATTGCCTACACGTAGTATACATGAGGTTTATTTCAGTGTACTACAGATTTGTACTACAGATTTGTACTACGATATTCGTACAGCCAAGGAAGAAGTGACGTTTCATTAATTCTTTGACAAAATGATTCAATCGTGAATACCTGTCCCTCAAAATTGAACTATTGCTTAACGTGTTGCTTTTATAGATCGGATCTTAAAGCCGTCGAAAAACAGTGCAGAAGTGCTTCAGAAGCATGGGAAAACTAACTTTAAATGCATGGAATCAGGCTTTTTCGCGGACTCCGACAACTGCAAGCGATTTTATAAATGCAGTACCCTGCTCGGTGTGCATTATCATACAAACACTTTTGATTGTCTCGACGACCGTGTATACTCGATTAACCAAAAAAAGTGTGTACATCGACAAAACAACGACAGGCAAGAATGTTCCGTGCAAACGCAATCGCAGCTTGTACCGCAACTAAAATTTATGGAAGAACCGCCGCAACTGCGACAGCAAGAGCCACAGCAAGAGCCGCTGTATAGCGAAGGTACAATAATCTTCGAAATTCGTTAATTAATAACGAGAACATACGCTAAAATTATACATTTTAATTGTCTGTCGAATGATAATAATATATTTTGCTACTTATCATACTATACTATAATATTATATAATATTACACTATATCATTAAATGTACTACCACCTCTGTTACTATTACAAAATAAGATGCTAAATAAGAATCATTATCGAAACGATAAACACTATTTTTGTCAAATTATTGGCTAGAAATTGTACAATTTCTTTCAAATAAATCTGTCTCTTTAAATTATTTAAAAAAATCTTCATCGATTTAGATAGAGATAAAATGGATTTTAATCATTTACATTACAGATATTGAAGACATGAGAAATCTGCCACAACAGACAACGGAACTAGTTACAAATTCAGAAAACGACGCTGTCACTACGGTTGACTCGATGGATTCAGACGACGATACCTACACCTCTGAGTCCTATGATACCAATTCAGTGAATTTCGATGACGACATTGATACTACAAATTCATACGAAATCGACTCAACGGATTCAAACTACGATAGTGACACTATGGATTTATACGAGGAGATCAATTCAACGGATACATACGTCTCAACGATAAACAAAATTATAAGAGGGAAGGCACCAGAATTGTTCGAAAATGTAAAGAAAGATGACAATAGTTTTACCTATGTTACTGCTGGAGAAAACGAGGATACTACATTGTCCACCGTGACTTATGAGGAAAATATCGTGGAGCAAATTTGCGTCGAAGAAGGTTTCTTGCCCGATCTTGAGGATTGTTCAAAATTTTATAGATGCGTGGTTGTTGGATCGATTTTAAACAAGTACGAATTCTCCTGCCCGGCTGGAACATTTTGGGATAATTGGAGGCAAACTTGTAACTTCCCAAGGCAAGTACAAAACCTACGCACGTGCAAACGCTGGAATGATTTTGGCATAGCAGCGCCCGTTCAATTTTCAATGCCCAGAATCGAAGATAGCCCTACAATTGGCGATCTAAGTGCAGATAAGTTCACTATCGTTTGCCCAAGTGGTTTTGCAATCTGTTTCATCAATGTATTGTCAACAATGACATGCAGAGGACTATCGTACTGTTTGGGTGTCCAAACGGCGCCATCTTTGACGAGGAAAGATTGCTGTGCACCGACGCGACACTCAATTGCACGAAATTTGAATTTGACGAACAGTCTAGTTCGATCGTAATCGTAAGTACATTTCTGTTTTTCTCTTTCTTCTTTTTCCTCTCGTTTGTGAAACACTACAGCTTGCGAACTCGGGAAAGTATTTGAATACTTACAAAATTCAAAATAATAAATAATTAATTTTTTTCAAATTGTAGATCATATCTACTGTGGTAGATATAGTCATTACAGACGAGCAGACGAGCAATTTACAATTTTGTATTTACTAAAATGTCACAAAGAATCAGCGTATTGCGGTGAAGCAATATTATTTATAATATTATAACATTATAAATAACATTGTAATATTATATATAAATCAATTCAAACGAGCGATTTGCAATAACTTTTGGATCAATAATTTGGAATCAATAATCTTCAACACAATAATTTTTAAATGTGAAAGCGAATATAATTTTGACCACAAGTTTACATAAATTTACACTCGTCTGCACTAAAAAATAAATTTTTTCTATTACAATGTTCAAATATTTTTCGTTCGAATATTTTTCTCGTTTTCTACAGCTTAACCGTTTGAATGAGGTACTATGTCCGGAGGAGGGTCAGTTCCCATACAGCAAATTTTGCTCCAGCAAATATTTCAAATGTGTACGCAACGAATACGGAATTCTCGAGGGATATTTGGTAGATTGTCCGACTGGGAATGTGTACTCGTCACTTTCGAATTATTGCGTGCCTCCGACATTATTCCCACATTGCACGAATTACTACCAGGTGTAACCACTCGATCGTAACTATTTTTTTAATTTTACACTCGTTCGCGATTTGTTGTTTTTGTTGACGTTTGTTGGGATGTGTCGCAGTCTACGAGTATCTGCGTTTCGACGCCGATTCAAATAACACCTTACTCTTTACTAATTTTTGAAAAATACATTCTTAAAAACGTATACAAAAATTACGGATATACGAATAGCACCGGTACTCGACAAGGCTCGATATATCGATACATTTCCAGATTACTTTCCAGTCGATATTTTTACGTTCGATATGTTCGCAATTGAGATATCGACATACTCGCAAATCTATATGAATGTTACATGATTTCGCGATAGACAGTTGAGTATGTACCACGGCGTCAACATGTTTTATAAGTTTCATAAGTAATTTATAATTTTGTGAATTAAAATACAATGTACACGTTACCATAAAAAAATTTACGGAGATCAATATAACAAGTAATGTGTTTTGGTTGATATCTAATTCCATTGTCACGGAACATAACCTGTAACTTGTTGCTGTTGAATAACGTTTAAATTTACGAAAATTAAGTACGAAACGATTAATAGCGGCCGTTTTTGAATTCTATTGTTTGAAAAACAATTTCTTCAAGAAGCACCGACTAACGATGTACGTGGTGCAATGTTCTGGGTTGTTAACGAAGCAATTGAGTTCGAATTGTATCCGAGGTGGAACCAGGTTAGCATCTTCTTTTGGTCAGCATGAAAATTGTGGAAGATTCCGCGAATACCGGAGTAGAGTAGCATTGTGGTTGAAACAACAGAGCGGACAGGTAGTCAAAGCTTGTACCAGACAGTTCGAGTTTATCGCTGCGCAACGTATCAGAAGGAGCTTGCAGATATTTCATTTGTACACACGGATATGGGACGAGGTAGCGCTCAAGGAATTCATGAAAAGTTGGAAACGTCGTGCAGTAAGGAATGCTAGACACTTCCTAACAAGTAGCATCGGTGTAACGATGTACAACTGGGACCGTGAAAGAATAAGCGAAGAAGAACTCAATAGGTAAAATGAATGGTTTTTTGAGAACTGAAGAGGCAACTCCAATAAGGTATAGGTTGCATATTCAAAAGTGCAAAAGTTTAACCGCTAATTCAAAATTAAGGGTTTTTCATTTCAAATTAAACCTTTTTGCAGATCACATTCACCTTTCTACAAATCAAATTCACCTTGTGAGTGATTCAAAAGTGAAGTAATACATTGTCATTTTGTTATTTCGTTATTTCTGATTTAATTTGTAATTAGTTGCGAAGGTTGTAGTTAGTATACGAAAGATTAGCACTTGAAAGATGACTAATATAAACTTCCACAACATTTAGGAATCTTACTGATCAGATAAAGCACATTTTATTGTTTCTATCACTCTCTATTACTCTCCAATGATAAATCCCATTGAAGTTTTTTTAAAAAAATATTTTGGCTGACCCTTTGAATCATGAATATTTAGTGGGTATTATTAATCATTTTATTGCAACTACAGATAGTCATAGTTCTTATATAAATGTATATATAAAACTATACATAAGTGAACTATTATTAATGAATCTACATATGTATATAAAAGTACTTTTAATGTTAAGTATTTTATGTTATTTTTTGTGTAAGTTACATATATGCAATAAAATTTTCATTTCAGAGTAATAACTTTACATTACATTTATATTACAATAATTTGAGAAAACTTAATTTGCAAAAAAGTGAATTTGATATGTGAATGAATCTGGTGAATCTATAACAGGGTTAATTTATAGTACAAAAAGATGAATATAATCTGCAAAAGGATTAATTTGGAATGCAAAATCTATATAAATAATAGTTGGCTATGAATTTATAACATGTTTGAAGAATTGATTTAATTTTGAATATTTTTGAGCTGACTTTTATTGATTTAGTCAAGTTATTGAAAAATGGAGCTGCCTCCTTAGTGCCGCAGCTCTTTCAATTTCCTTGTCATTTAATTTACCTTAAAAGTAAATAACATCAACTTAACATTTTCAAGGACTAAATCTATCCAATCTAATTAAAATTGATTTGTTCTTATTAACTTATTAACTGCGATTATAAAAAGTTTTGATTTGAGAAAAGCAGAGTCTCACAAATCTATCAAATGTATCATTAATATTGATTATTTTGTTTTTTATTCTTGCTAGTTGTAAAAGAGATATTGAAGAAATTCACAGGCTAAAAGATATTACGCTTATTTGTCCAAAATGTCATCTAAGAGTTGTGATAGATACTCAACAACCAAACATAAATTATTGCACATGTAATGGTGGTAAATTTAGCGCTACTTCTAATGAAGATTGTACGTAATCATTTTTTTTTTTTTCTGAGCATTACTGCTAAACAAATGTATTGATAATTGTTATGTGATGTTTTTGATTTTAGCTGAAGGATGGAAACCATACATAGAAAGGCAAGATATGCTCATTTGGAGAAAAGAAGAACCAAACTCTGGAGGATTATTTGCATATAAAGTCTATGGTACATTTTCGGATGTTACGGCGGAAGATTTTTTGCAAACTCAAATAGATCTGGATTATCGGAAAAAATGGGACCCAACTGCTCGAGAATTAACAATCATAGATACTGATCCGGAATCGAAAGAATCTGCTGATAATGGTATTGATGTTGTATATTGGGAAACGATATGGCCGGTATGTGGTAACTCGCGTAAAGCTAACTATTTGTAATATGAATCACTTAATCTTATTGTTTAAATTTTAATATTCTGTAATGTCTGATTTTAGAGATTGTTTACAAATAGGGATTACGTATATCAACGACGGTGGATCATAGACAAAGAAAAGCGGTTAATTGTAATTATAAGTAAAGTAACGGAACATCCTAATGTCCCTACCAAACCAGGAATATACAGGTACGGTGAATATTTTGGAGCATTTTTCTTTTTTACAACGTAAATAACTACACATATGTATATTTATATAATACTGTTAAGTTACTACATCAGTATCATTTAGTTTTATATCTCATTACGAAATCACCTAGTTCGATAAGAGTATTTGGATCATTAAAATTGTAAAAATAAATATAAAAGTAGTAGAAGAATCTTAACGGATGTTCTATTATTGTGAAATAATTTGAACTGTGTATACATAACAGAGTTACAACGTATTGGTCCTATATGGTGATAAAGCCTTATACAGATATCAACCAACCAGGCATAGAATTCGGATTAACTTACTTTGATGATCCTGGTGTAAATATTCCATCTGCGATTACTTCGTGGGTCGCGATGTCAGGTATATCTTATCCGTGTTCAAAAATAAAAAATAAATAAATAGAAAAGAAGAAAAGTTTCTCTTTTTTATATAAATTTCAACTTATCTCCGTATTTGTAAATTCTAGGGTTGCCAGACTTTTTAATTCGTATGAGGCATGCGTCGAGAAATTATCAAAGTTATAAACTCACGAAGGAAAAGGAGAATGTTTCTAGTCATATTTCTCAGGTTGTATCTGAGTATAACGTAGAAAACAATAAAGAGAGTGAAACATTGAGTGAAAGTGATGCAGTAGAATGTGATCTTGATGGGGAAATCGAAATCTTGACATCAGAAACGAAAGAAAGTGACGAGAGCGATGAAGATACAGAAGATTCAATCGACGAAGGCAGGGGTTTATTACGTTATTTCTTTTTTACAAAGTTATTTGTTTGACCAATAATTTCAATATATTTGAAATAATGAAATTGGTTTTGGCAAATAGAGTCTTTAACATGACGTTGTGCAAGCAGAATGGTAGTGATCGCGATACAAAGATACAGGTACGAATAAGTGGATACATTGGATCACCGGGGTTGCATTGATGATGCACCAAATATATGTGCATAAAATATACACTTTTTCTCAAATGAGAAGAATTTTGAAAAATACCTATTTTGTTTTTATGGTATTCTTTATGATACGTAATGAGACGAGACTGATTATATTTATAATTAGTTTCATTTACACTATTTATTACATAGTACAAAAGAGAAATGTGGAAAGAACAAAGTGTTCACTTGCAATATATTGTAAAGTAAATTATAATTTGTACAAGATCTTTTTATTCATGTTTACGTAATTTTACATAGCTAAAATATTGTATCTGTACACTGACGATAGTGCAAATATAAATAGCTGCATAAAATATGAAAAATTAATTTTTTATACGTACATATATTAGAATTTTTTCTGTTATATGTACGCCTATATATATGGGATTAATTTACATTGATTTATATAAGCTGTAAATAATCTGTGTAATGTAGTATACATTTTAATATAATTAATAATATACATTTGCAATATTGAACGTAACATTGCACAATTATTTGGCACTTGTAACAGGAACCTGAAAACACGTAACTGTTATTGTGCATTTTGTTTCAATTTCAGGAGAAAATATCATGGATACAAAGCTAAGTATTATCTTTTTGAAATTGTTCAAAAACTTTGTTTTCCTCTCTGTCTAACGATATTGTCTTCCAGATATTTCTACCTCAATAAATTTTTGATAGAAGGACTATTTTTCTACACTATATCTCGTGCCATAGCACTATTCAATAACACATCACCTTCCTCGTCGATTTGAAAATAAATTTCTTCTGGTAATTGTTTTGATTTAGATTTAAATCCAAAACAGTCTTGATCATGACATTTTTGATATATTATTTTGTTCTTTAAGTTTACAATCCAAAAAACATTGTTACTTTTATGGCATCTACCAATATTTTCACAATACCTATTAGTAAGAAAACAGATAAATACTTTTATTTTTCTACTATTGTATATAAGATAATTTTAAAATTGTGATCAATTTGAAAGGATCAGAACTATTTATTATTATAAATGTTACTCAAGACTATTTTACATAATGGAACAAGTTTTAATAATTTATTTATACGAATGATTTACAAAGTGCAGAAATATCACTCTTGATACCTACAAACTTACATAATAATTAATGTGTCTAAATTCTTATTTAATTAGGCAATGACGATTTCGGTTATTTTTAACATGAGCTATTTTTATAGGTGTAATAAAAATAATACTTGTTTACGAGTGTATAATACGATGTATATAAAAATAATAAAGAAAACGTATATCAAGCTTATTTAAATCGTTGAGTAAAAATTTATTTGCAACATCAAAGATGATATTTTCAACACTTTGTAAGTTAGAGTAATTATATTACTGGTTAAATTACTGTTGTTTAATTTATTCTTGCATGACTTAGAATTACACAAAATTATGATGTGTTTATAAATATAGGCAGGAACACCAACAGTTAACCAGATTTAATATCTCTAAGTGCAAATATACTTTAAAAAATAAATAATAATCTTATATAACGAATTATAAATACCTGTATCCTACAGTTTCGTAGACCAATATTTTTGCAGTCTCAAAATGTTTGCATGTGCGTATTTTTCCAGGAGATATTAAATTGCTAATATATTTATCCAACATTGGATATTTTGAACATGGACTATCACTTTCCTGATAATTGTATCGTTGTACTGTATCCTTGAAACAATTTGTATTTATTGTACAATTTTCAAAATACTCTAATAAAATCAAGTTCTTCTTTGTAATAAAATATGATATCAGGGAATCTAGAAATATGCTTAACTCTTTGTCATTGTACACACTGGATGGAATATATTTAGAGTCATCTGAGATCTCCAGATTTGATTGTTTTCCCCATTTAGTGGACTTATAAATCCTAAAGTGTCTATTCTTCGAGTAAACTGCGGTATCAATGAACAGTCTTTTTCCTTTCTTTGTTTCAACAAACAGTTGTTCTAGCTGTGTTTTTTCAAAGCAGCTTAAAATATCGTGTTGTTTTTCCTTGGATGTAACATAATTCAAAATATCCGCGCACACGGATTTTACCAGTCTACCAGCATGATAATTATCTTTAAAGGCTACGTCTTGGATATTAAATATAATGTGTCTACTAAATTTTTCGCTAGTACTTGAATCTAAGTTAACTACGTTGTATCTATTGCATATTACGTGCCAGTGCTTGAGTAGGTACATACAAAAAATGTCGATCAAAGTATTTGTCATAGACGGCCCGTTATGCCCCAAGTTCAGTTCGATTGAATACTCTAAATCCAGATATAATCGACAAGGATGATTTTCTGGAATTACCTGAGTTGTAAATATGAATTTATTATCTCGTCTCTACGCACATGTATCTCTGAAACATCTACGAACACAATGAAATAATACCGGGAACGTACCTCGTACGAACACCTTCTTTCTGGCGGTAAATGCTCATAATACCGCCAATAGATTTCAGGATGAACTACTACGAATTTGCGATAACCATTGTCTACCTGATAAACGAAAGTGCAAAGCATATCATAATCGTTACTCTCTTTCGAAGCTGTATCAAGCGCATCCACTTGTTTGTCAAAATTCATCAAAAATTCGCGCGGCCCCAAAATATTGAATGGCATTTCTTCATGTTTCTTCGCCCCTGTTTCTGATACTTTTTGCTTGCTATCTGCGTTCTGTTTCTCCATCTTCACGACTATTTTGGTGTCGTAAAATTTGTGAAAGTTGATTTCACTCATGCTTAATGACGAAATAAAATTTTGGGCAAACGTAACCAAAAACCGTAGATGCGTAACGGAAGATATACTCTTTCGCGCCAAAATGTATCCATGAACTAACTAACTCAAGTGAGACAAAACTATATGCAGTCTTTTGAATCGAAAGTTTCGAAACGCATGTTTTCATCTGTTATCAAAGACAGGTAAATTGCGAAATATCATTAACGAGAATATTGTTTCGAAACGCCTCAAATAATAAGTAACGATAAAACGCACGAATAATTGTTTGTATGTAACTTTCTACATTGTCCTAAAACTGTTTGAAAAGATCGCAGCGTACGTTCATAGAAACTGCACTTTAAATGTTTGAAATACAAATTGGCTACTAACGACTATTCTAGTTGACAATAGAATAACAATATCTACCAAAAATTCAATTGTTTCAACGTAATTCGTATGTCAGTACACTCCGACTAAGGTATTGTTTTCTTTCTTTTAATACATTCACTGTTCTTGCAATCGTTATTGTTGAGAAAAAAAAAAAAGATTACGAATGAGAAACAATAGTTTTAAAATTTAGCATTCTTTCAGCGCGAGTTTATTCTACTTTCACTTCGCAGTATCTTGCGAAAGACAGATGAAAAATATTCGAAGAACAATAAGGTTCAATTGGTTTTACGTCGAAATAACGTTGTTGAGGCACAATTGCCTAAATAAGTATTGTCAAGATGTGAATTGTTCTCAGTGTCACGACACAGGACAGAAAAATCAAAGAGTATGGAAACGTGTGATGGTGGAATTTCTGGATTTGGGAGAAGATTTCACGGTATCCCGTATAGTATCAGCAACAAAAACAAAGGGAACGTGTGTACCTCGACGTGCGGAATGACATTAGATTATTAATCAAAAACTGTGGAAGAAAATGCGAGAGGAGGTGAGCGAAGCTTTCGATAGCTATTATCAATCGACGCGATAGAAAATCAGCGATAACGCGACACGAGCGAACGAGAGGTATACTTGGGTGTTTGCGACTGGCTAATGCGGTTCAAGATCATCAGACAGAGTGTCAGTAGTGCTCTTTTCATTCCCCGGGAGCTTGTCTTTTTCTTTTCGTTCGTATCAATCCCTCGGATTGATCTCGTGCCGTTTCACAAGAGGGGTGGAACAGGGGCTCGTGATAGCGGCGTGATTCACTTTCAGCGATCGCTGTTCCTTTTCGATCGACGAAACTGGAAACTCCAATTGGAAACGTTTGCAAGAATCTTATGGTAGGTACGAAAAAGGATTAGCGTCGAAACATTCCAGTGGGAAGCGTCCGGAATAGTTGGAAGGAGTTGGGAGCATCGATCCGATGTATCGAGTTGTCCGGCGCTGGTTCATTCCGATTGACAGCACGACGATCTCGACGAGAAGAAACTAGGGGGAGAAACGAAGACTTATAAGGAAAAGGATGAACTCAAGCAAGACAGGGATCGTTGGTCGTGACATTCGCGAAACAGTAGTAGCGAACAAGGGTTCATCGTTGTCGAAACGTTTGAAGCGGTACACCGATCTCGTTTGAAGAGAAAGACGAGCAACGCGAAAGGGGAAAGGCAGTGAGAAGAATCGTACGTGTCACATAGATGGATACCAATTGGATGGTACATTGGATCGTTGCATTGACGATCAGCTGGCTAATTGGCTGGTGTCCGGTGAATGGGAAAGTGACTTGCCGCGAGGTACAACTGGCCCACGATTGCGAGGCCCTTTGCAAGAGAAGTCGCAACGGTACGTTCTCTTGCGAGCTGAGGGTAGCGGTTCTTCTGCCGGCGAATCCTGTGTTCGAAATCGCGTTGCCGAAAGTTCTCCCAGTTCTCGGTGAGTTTCCTTCATCGTCCAAGATCATGGCTGTTGCTTTTTGCGCGGCACTGGCAGCAAAGTGCGAGAGAACGAGTTATTTTGAAACGAATTGCAAATGTATTGAAACAGTCTCGAGAAACAGTCTTGCTCATTGCCGGTTATATCCACAGATTTGGCTATCTTCGAAGCCAGATCGCGAGGACTTCTACCCCACTGGTTGAAGCTACAGTTTCTTTCGCAGGACGATCATTGCGATGCAACGTACGCCCAGATCGGCGCGATCGATAGCTTCTCGAATTGCGTTCATCTGTTTCTCGGACCTGCCTGCGATTATTGCGTAGGTAAGTAGCGCAGGGTTGTCTGCTATTAGCAATTTTACAAGTCCACGTTCGGGTTTCGTTCAAGGCTGATGTTTAATTTCAGCGGCTGTCGGCCGAGTGGTGAAATTCTTCGGCGCGCCGTTAATTACCACCGGTGGGTTCACCTTTGATTTCACGGAGAAGAAGACCGAGTGCAAGGACGAGTACTTTATGACGACGCGGATTGGAAACATGGCTTTCAGGGATCTCGCCAATTTCTTCGTAGCTCTAATGAATCGGTAAATGAGAAGAGAAGCAATCAACGTAGAATTTAATCAACCATGGAATCACTTCAAAAGCGATTCTACCTTTAACTTCAGCTTGTGCAATTTCTATTCTAATGTTATGTTACTAACGCAGATACGAGTGGCGGAGGGTACATCTGGTGTACGCAACGAACGGACAGAGTCAGGTTGCCGGCAGACACACTTGTCAGTTAATGATGAAGTCCATGGTAGAGTTTATCAAGAAACAAAACTTTACGTTCGGCACGTTCGATGTCGAAACCACCGCTTCCAAAGATTACGCAGAAGCGTTGCAGAACCACGTGGGGAACTGGTACGGTGGTAAGTTTTCCAGACATTTTCAATATCCGCTTTCGGTTGATGAGCCCCGCCAAGACTAACCGTCGCTTCCAACTCTAAGTGCTAGCGTACACTTTTTGACGTGTCTCGCGAATCATTGGTCAACGTTATGAACGTTTACGCGAATGATTGTGAAGAAATGCGAGAAATATTTCTGCCTGGCTGTTTCCTCGTCGCGAATACGATAAGTCGATGAAATCGTACAGAGAAAGAGATGCAACGAGAAGAGACGTTTTTTTTCGCGTAGACAAAAACGTAATTTGGCGTGCACATTTTATCTCAACGCTTCGACTTTGAGCATAGCTTTTCGTTATCACGTTCAATCATCTTGCATCAATGAATAGACACTGTTAAAAGAGGACGGTCACTGCACGGCAACGAGGGAATTTTGGGAACGAAAGCGTTGGAGCAAATGTGCAAACGAATGTACACACGGTCATACCTGTACGATATGGTAAAACGCTTCAATCATGTACTTAACTTTTATCTCGACAAAATGAACATTGTTTTTCTTTGTTCGCGATTGCTCCCGCTCGATTTTTCATATTTTTTCACTATTGACTTCCACGGTTGATCGAGGACCGAGAAAAACAGGAGTGCGATCGTTGATCTAATTGCCCGTATCAATTAACCGAAGTCACTGTTATCGCATTGTTTCCTGTGCGTTATCACAACACGTTATCACCAAAGCATTTCTATTATTGCTCTGCTACAGTACGATACACGAAAGACGCGTCACAATGTCTATATTTAAACTATACTTCTCAACAAATAATGTGAAAAAAGAAAACTGTGCACGCGTTTGATATCCATTTAAGTGTTACAAGGCTACTAATATTAAACCTGTTAAAGTATTGTTTGTTAACCAATTAAATTTAGAGTGGTATGCGAATTTGTGATTTCACGTTTGAACGACGCGGGATGAATCGACGAATTCTGTTACTCCCGTCGATAAGAAGCGTACCTTTCGTCGATAATTGAATTGTCATTGTTCTTCGTTCGTCGATAAGTCAAATTGTCTTCTTATGTTTACTTTTTTATTAATACTTTATCAATGATTAATTAAATCATTTAGAGAATTAGAAAAACCTATTCTAAGAATCGGAACAATTTAAAAATCAATTGATCTCGTTAATAGATTTGTTGAGCTCAGATTTTGGGGGGCGGGGGGGGGGGGGGATCTGCAACGAATGGAATCTACTTTACGTGTGTACGTAGAAAACATATATATTTTAAAATCTCTTTACCAACTGTCTAGTAAATACTAAAATACTTTCCACTGAACCACCGTACAAATTTGCAGATTGAAATAAAAAAAAAAAAGAAAAGAAAAGAAAAGAAGCTTTTACAGATTTCAATCATTAATGTCCACAAAGATATGAAACAACAATGCTATATATGGATGAGGGAGTAAGAGAGCGTGTGGGGATGACAGTTGATAGAAGGCGGAGGATGTGCAAAGTTCGGACGCATGCGTTTCTGCTGTTCTGCTCCCTATCTTCGCGATCGGCGCAGCAAGGTATCTGTCCTAGTGTTAGAGGGGCGAAGAGAAGCGGCCGAGAAGGACGGAAGGAGCGGGCAGAGAAAGAGTAAAAGGAAGAGAACGACCGTCCGGCATCGGTGGTGGCACGACTCGGAGTAGAACGGGAAGGCTTCGAAGATTGGCTTGTCAGTTCCGTCCGCGCGGTCTGAGCTCGCTCGTTTCGCCCGCGAAGCTCTCCCCTCGTTTGAAATAACACGCGGTCGTTCTTCCGATTCCGTTGACGCTTATTCGAGAAGAAAGGAAACGGACAGAGAAAGGAAGAGGGAAACGGAATTATTTTTGAAAAGCTCTCGCTTCTGGTCAACGTTTTACTATTTCTTACAACTTACGATTAGCTTACAGTTACAAGTTCGATTGATCCGCAACCGACGTTTTATCACACAAACGGAGATGTTTAGAAATTTACAAAACGTGATGTTACGGATTACGTATCTGTTGTCAGTCACACGTGTTTTCCAAGTTACCACAAAAGTGGTAATCATTGCCAGTCATGGGTTAAAGCCTCGCCCATAAACGTTTCTATTACATTATCGATCAACGATAAAATAACTCGAGCGACGAATGGTTGAGCTTCAATGATACAAATGAACAATCGCGCAACTGTTACATTGTCGTACAGAATAGGGGTTGCGATCCGTGCGAAAAGAAAGGCTTTGTTTCGATTCGACGTGACACGTCGATCACCATCGAATCGATGATCGTATCGTCGATGATCCTCGGTGGCCCGGGGCCTTTGTACTGCTGAGGATGCCAGAAGTCAAATAAAAGAGAGATGAAAATGCGAAACGGTCGATCGACGAGATTAAACGGTTCGGGGTAGCAGTCTGCGCGTGGAGGGGCGATGAGATTGAAAAAGTATCGGATCGGATTCCGATGTCAATGAGTGGACGGATCAAAGCGGAAACGAAATGCAAAGACGCGGAGGCGTCCCATCGATGAGGCTGACCTTGTTCCTGACGATGATTTATGCGAGCGCAAACGCGAATACCACCGAAACCGTTCAATCCGTGAGCGAGTGCCACGAGACGCGGCTACAGTTCAAGAGGGAAGTGAAATTGGCAGTGATAGCGCCGGCTGACTCCCGACACGAGCAGAGCTTGCCGAGGATATTACCGGCCGTTCTACTCGCGGTGAAGGCAGTCAGTTCTGCCAAGGGACTTCTACCAGGATGGAACATCACGGTTGATCACCGTGACTCCCGATGCTCCAGCACTTACGGACCGTTGGCTGCGTTCGAGTTTTACATCAACCGGACCGCAGGTCGTTCGTTTTTCCGATCTTCTTTTTTTTTTTTCCACCGTGTCATCCGGTTGATGGATTCTTTTTTCGTTCTTCTTCCACTCTACCGTCCAATCCATTTCCAATTTATTTCTTTCAATTTAAATCGATCCATTCCATTTTGTTCGATCTTTCTTTTACTCAAATTCAAACCGAAGAAATGAAGTGGTCATCGCTTTGTTCGACGATATTATTCGTGGCTGTGACGATTCTTTCGTTCTTTTTTTTCTTCTTTCTTTCTCCTTCGTTTCTTTGCACCACTCGACAAACTCGATCTTCCTTTCCGTCTGTTTGAACGAACGGATCTCACGAACAAGCCGATCCACCCAATTTCTTCCATTCCTTTCCAAGTTGATCTGCTCTGCTCTGTTCCGTTCAATCTTTTTCTTTACACAGATTGACGTTCGAGCCGAATTTCACAAATAAATGCCAATCTTTGCGCCACTCGACGCACCGGCCGGTCCGCTTATCGCGAGTTTTAAAATTAGAATTGTTTACTCGTTCGCACGTTTTTTTTTTTTTTTTTTTTTCGTACAATCGCCGACGGTTTTATCGTGGCGCGTATGTTATCGTGTGACAACGATCAGTCGACATTGGAGAATGACTCGATTCGCGTTGCCGCCGGAAATCGATTCGCGCGCCCGCTGGAACGATCATTTAGCGTTAATCACAGTTTGTTTCGTCGTCGACGCTTAGACTCGCGGTGAACCGCAGAACGGAAAAGGACCGAACATCCTCCATTAACGTACATCCTCACATTCGTACATCGTGCTCATTGACAACCGAAGTCGTGTCTTCAAACGTCATCAAACGTCTCGATGTCTCAGCATTCCCATTTTGCCTCCTCCCTTTTCTCAGCCATGTGCCGTAGTGTTTGAGAATCGCTGTCTAACCAGAAGAATTTCATAATTTTGGTATTTCTGTCATGTACTATTTTTCTTCTTTAAGAATCTTTAATTGGCACGAGTCGAAAATTGATTTCTACATTCGCGAATCTTAACTTTGAAAACGTAAAGCCAGAAGTTTGTCCAAGCAAGTCTGAGATACAAACGCGAATGCAGTTGCAGTATTCTTAGTTGAACAAAAAATACTAAATTCACATCGTCGTAATTCTCGAGGATCTCGAGGACTCGAAACGTGTTAATATCGAGGAATTTCGAAATTTCAATTTTTTGTTCTCTGCCTTCCATCGAGAAAGTTTCTCAAAAATTTGCAGTTGCGTGTTACCGCAATTCCAAGTCTCTGTTCGAGAGACGTGTTTTTCATCAGGTCAACAAAATGGTCAGCGATCGTTAACACGAACATACAACATTCATACGCGTTCTACGTACTCTCCTTTCATAATTTCTGAGCTCCCAGGTTGGCAAATTCTCCTTGTCACTATGATATACAATCTCTTTGCTCTGTTACCTCCGTAAAAGAGCTTTGGCATCTGAGAACGAAGCATACTATTACAAAGGGTTAATTTTAAATTAACCCTTCACGAAAGCGAACTAAAATCGGTTTCAGCCTTCTGTTTGAAGGATCGTTAGAGATGAGAACAAATCCAATATGTACTTGCGAATCCGAGTCAAATTCAATATCTAAGTTTCGTTTTGTTTCATTATTCTTAAAAATTGTTAAACGAAATGTGTAAGTACAATGCGTGAAAGCGACATTTTCATTTTATGCAAGCGATATATTGATATATTTACCGTTTTGGTAGAACATGTAAAACCTGGCTTCGAAGCCTAAGATTTTCACGCACTCATAAACAGTTCTATTTTTCTAAAGGAGAAAGGATCTAAAGGAAAAGACGCGAAAATGATACTAAAGTCTGTATCGTATATTTATATGTAATTTCTCTAAAAGGAAATTTTAATTTCTTTTCAATTCTTGCACGTCACTATACAATACAGTCGGAGGCATTATCATATATCGATCGAACGAAGAAGCATGAAAAAAGCATGCTTCAAGTCAAAAATCTTTGGTGCATATCATCTCTAACATTCGGCAGTTTGCACAACTAAAAGATATATTATCAATGATTCTTGGTACTGTCTTTTATCGCTGAAAGTGATTTAGCGGGGGTAACCCAGAAAATCGGGCCTCTTCAGGTGCAACGCTGATGCAACGAAAATTAGCGATTGGTTGATTTGGGTCACGTGATTCGCGAGGGGGCATGGGGTAGACCTCGAGTAGGAGTGGCGTTGTCTGGTATTGAGCGATCGCGCCTGTAATTTGTTTTGTATCGATTCAAATGTGTTTGCATATCGATAATTTTATGGCAAAAAAGTCGTCTTCATTTCCTAGTCGGAACAGTTATTTCTGGGCCTTTCAGCGAGACGAATCGTATTGGGGTACAAGTCGTGCAGTTTTTTTTATTATTTTCTATATCGTTTTCTTTGTTAATTATTTATCAAGTTGCAGCGCGTATTTGAAATGAAATGAAAGTTGAAGGAAAAGCAAACTTCGAACGAACTATTCAACACCTTAAATAGGGGTTACAGGCGTTCGAACCTATTTGCGAGGTACTCGACGCCATCTCTACCGATCGTACCACGCGGCGATTGTGTTAGGCTGTGTTTACGTGACGAGCAGCAGTAAAGCGATCCCGATTGAACACGCGGTAATCATCAGCGACGATTCTTTTTCGCTGCAAAAGCAGTTCAACGCGTTCCAATATGATTCAGCTCCGCGTTCTCGAACAACTGGCAGACCGGCCTGCATTTGAATTTCCGTATCGAAGTTGAAACGATTCGTTTCGTCGGGTCCTATCGATCGGCCGACGAGAAAATGTTCGCCAGAGAGGAAAACCGAGTTTTTCCTCTCTGTAGCCGGTCACCGTGTTACGTCGCGTAGCGCGTAGTCACGTAAATTTTCTCATTATCCGATACACCGGCGGATACTTGCTGAAACTTACTCGCTCTTCGGCCATCGTGCGTGTTTTTTTTTTCCTTTTCACCGCGGACGGCGATTTTTTTTTCCAGAACCTTTCTTTTTTTTCGGAATTTTTGAATTGTTGTCCGCGCCTGAATTATCTAGCTTCGTCTTTCTCTACAGTGTAGCTTTGTAAAAAAAACACCGACGAAGTTCCGGGGAATAATTTCGGCGAGTCTCGTGTGAAAGTAATAAATTCTTATTCATTTTTTAAATGCAAAAAGAAACAAACGGTTTGTTTAAAAGCCGTCGTAAATCCTAATTTAAACGTACGGTGTAAAAGATTTCTTCCCAATTGCTTTTGTTATCAATATTTTATTACGTGTAATTGTCACGATGATAATTGAAATTGAATTACATCCAATCGAAATTTGTACGTGTGCGATAAAACGATAATTGTTTGTCAAAATGACAGTCGCGTTTACTCCAACAATTTCTCTCTCTTTCTCTCTCTGTAATTTTAAAAGAGTCAATCGAGACTAGAATTTCTAACGAATTGGATCTACATTGCATGCAAACCGTCTCGCGATCATCGTCTGCTCGGTTAGCTACGAAATCCATGATCTCCTCGTGGCATTAATGTTTTCTCGTTTACTTAGTAGATGCCGTCCTCCGACTATTTCTGCTACCCTCCCTGCCGCCCCCCCCCCCGATCCTTTTATATGCATTCTACGTTAACATGCTTTTACGGCGTCTCGACTCGAATCGTGAAACTACAGGAAACCGTTCGATCTCTCTCTCTTGAAGGCGTCGTTCTATAAATTTCCGTCGATAAGAAATTCCTCCGTAAATTGCAAATGATATTGCAAGATCGTGAAATTGCCGTTCCGCTTCGGAGTAAGGTAAAAGGAGAGAAAAAAAAAAAAAAAAGAAAAGAGAAAAGAAAAAATTATAGATAGGAATAAACGCGCAGGATGTATTTTCCAACTGGTGGTACAATCCGAATGGGAGTGGATCTGCACGAAGAAGAAGCAAAACGAAAATGTAGAACAATATTTATTTTTTGTACAGTGCTTCATATAAATGAATGTTGTTCTTCATCGTCGAGCATGTGTGTGCACTTACGCGCGAGCTCATCTACGCTTGACGGACTATCGCTGCGATGAACGGTACGTGTGTGCATAAATGATGAACGACGAAACGAGAGGATACTTGTTGCTGGAGGATTTGTCGTATTAATATAAAAATTGTTGGAAATGATTCCCGTTTTTCTTTTTCGCGTGTTTTATCTTCTCTTTTAAAGTTGCTCGAATATTCGTTGCATGCGATGTCTCTTCTTTGAGCTGTTCTTCTCGTTGGACGGAAGACTTGACACAGTTTCGAGCAGGTGAAAATCCGTCGATATTGGCTCTCAACTGGCATCAAGAAAATTCGGATTCGTTGGAAATTTAAGACGGGCGATAAATTTAAAGAGAACTGTATTTTTTCAATGGTTAATTTTATTTTACTTTCTCCCGTGACTTCGCTCTCTTTCGAATGGTACTACCCATTATATCATAAGTCGAGAACAACGTGTCCATACGAATAAGGACAAGGGAGAAAGAGGAAGTGAAAGAAGAAGGTGGATGATAAAGTAGAGAGAAACTGATGAAATTAAATCGCTGGCTTATAAGCTGTACGGACGCGTGAGGAGAATGTTTTCAATTCTCGACGACGCGGCTGTCATCTTGCGCCATACGAAAACTGCTGTTGAGACCATCTACTACTTGCAAATATATATAGGGAGATAAAAGTGTGCGATATTTACAAAATGAAGTTATTAGGCGATAGAAATAACAAATACGCGTAGATCTAGGTCTCGTTTTACACATAAATTAGAAAAAGAAATTGTGCAATGCGAAAAAGTTCATACACAGAGAAGTGAAAAAAGTGGAGAAGCCAGCATTTTGTATGAATTTATATGAATAACGTTAATTAATGGCTGTGTTTTATCATAACAAAATTCACTTTAGTAATTGTATCGTTTTACCACCAACGTGTAAACGAAACTGTTGACTAAAATTAATCACCTGGTTTTACACAGCGATTTTTTTGTGTAAAAAGAGGAGCATCGATTAACGTCTGACGCGTCAAAGAAATTAAAGCTCAGGGAATAATTTGCGAAAATTTTTGTAACGCGACGAGTAACTCGCGAAAAATCATTGGAGAAAGTATCGACTTTTTGATAGATTATAATATTAATGAATCAAACGGATCAATCTGTTTCTTCTTTTAGTCTGATTTATATTTCTCTCCGCTGAGGCAAATGAGACAAACGTTGTATCAAATACAACAGAGAGAAGAGAAAGAAACGTAAAGTGTAAATAAAATATTGTAGAAAGAATGGCTCGTCAGTTGATTCGAACCGTGACAATTATCAATGTGCTTTTGGAGTGAAATTAAATAATTTATAAATTAGAAAACGCACTTGTAAATGTGCGAATTTCTTTGTTACCTTGATGTTAAAATTCACACTCTACAAATATCGCCTGTTTACTTGCATTTTAACAGCTTGTATAGATACAACTTATAATCACATAGTTGATTATACATAGAAGGTAGAAAGGGCAGGGTGGGTTTCCTTTTAATTTAATATAATACAATTGTATAACGTCATTTTTAATTGTACAATTAATTATGCAACGTTAGATCTAAATCTAACGATTGGGAGAAGCCAATCGTAGAAAGGGCAGGGCGGGTTTTCTGAACTGGCGGACGTTTGTGAATACAGATGTCTTCTTCGGCCCGATCTGCGAGTACGTGATCGCGCCAGTGGCGCGATACGCGGGCATATGGGGTATACCGGTGTTGACCGTGGGTGCACAGGCCGACGCGTTTCGTTACAAGGGCGACTATCCAACGTTGACCAGAATGATGGGCTCTCACCGACTGGTAGGCGAGGCGCTCAAACATATCTTGAAACGATTCGGATGGAAGATCGCCGGGCTTCTTTATCACAATCACGCGATGAGGAGCAGCCGCGGCAACTCCGAGTGTCACTTCACTTTGAGCGCTGTTTTCACCAGTCTGAATCAGACACCGGTTTACAGAAGCTTCAACCAGGAGTCGACCACCGTCGAAGACTATCGACAGTTGCTCACTTTTCTCGCGAAGTCCGCTAGAAGTAAGTTGTGAGGGCCTCCGTCCCCCCCTAAGGGGGATAAAATAATTTATTTAACTTGAAAACACTGTTCCGAATTTCTACGCTCATTATCTTGTTAATCGAGTTGCCGGAAGCCGTTAATCAGAAACTTGCGTGAAGAAGGTCAACCGAGACGAATTAGCCCCAGTCTGATCGATTTTAACTTGCGCGCTTCAGTGGAAACCGAAATTACCGAACTGGTTTGACAATTTTTTTTATTTCGTAATTAAATTTTCTCGCTGATCTCGTATCACACATGACGTAAAATACAGAATATAAGTGAAATATCCTAAATTTTGATTAATCTGATGTGAATTATTACAGTCATCCGTAATCCAACGAAACTATCTGAGAGTTAACGTAAATATATATTTTTTTAACTTTTTTCCTTTGCGAAATATTGCAAAATATTTGCATTTTTTTTAACAAGTGTAAAAATCAGAGTATGTACAGAACAATAGTGGTGAATCTTTTGGAGATTTCGATACGATCCTGTGTTAACAAAAATATGGCACAGTTTATTTTTCACGAAAGTGACAAGATTTATGCAGACAGTTACTCGTCGGGGGAAGAATTCAGTACGTTGACATATTGTTGATCGTGTGCAGACTCCCAAGAGGCTAGAAATTCCCAGCAAATTTTGTTCGCGAACAAACGCTGCTCTCGTTTCGATGCGGTTGAAACTGGCAGGGAGTTTCGTCGCGCAAACAGGACGGTAGAAACGATGAAAAAGATAAACAGGTTTTTCTCCGTTTCCGTTCTAGTGATGTGTGCCAATTCGACAACCATCAGGGAAATTCTTTTAGCCGCCGAACAGCTCGGTATGGTCGATTCCGGGGAATACGTGTTCTTCTCCATAGAACTCTCATCCAGGTAAGTGCAAACAAACAGAGATCAATCTTTTGCAACAATTTATAGATTAAATCTCTTTTCGTTCAATCTTTTGCAACAATATATAGATACTGCTGCTTTTATCTTTTATTTCCCTCGCTGGTAAAGGTGGCATTGTGTTTTATCATGTACGGGGTGTCTCTACTTTTTCCTATGTAATTTCGACAGTAGATTCTGTGAAAAGAAAGAAAAAAAGAAAACACATGCTATTTTTAAGAAATTCTTCCTTTCAAAGAACTGTAATTTAGAAAAGTCGAAATAACGGCATAATAAATTTTCGCTTGGATGAAACGTCAGTCTAATCTGTTTGCACAAGATGTGCCTGGTAGTTGAGGTTATGTTTTGTACAAAACGAAGAACTGGAGCCAAAGATTTTAGGGGCATGTTTACGGAGACAAAATTTGTGGATACAGTCAGATGGTTGTCCTGGATATTATGCGGTACAAGTGCAATGGCTAAATCAGCGTTATTCACAAAAGGAGGACCAACTCTTTGGCCTTCGAGGTCATTGGGTGGTCAGACCTCGCGCAGTTGGATTTTCACTTGTGGGTAGCACATATTTAAAACAAAAATATTTATCGCACGAAAATTTATACGCGTGAAAAATTAGTGCAAACAATTTACAAGCAAATCGACTAGAAATTTGATATGTAACAAATTCAATTTTTGATAGATGTCGAATTTGCATTCACAAGAATGGACAAGTGGAACTAACGTAGGTAACATTATTTCGAATTTTCGTCATAGTTGCTTAACGAAGAATTTTTCAGCGTATATTTATATAATATTTTTTGCTCGTTTCTCACTCATAGAATTTATGAACAAAGTTGCGTCGGAAAAAGTAGAGTAGTTCTTAGAGTTTGAAAGTTTCGCCGATACTTTCATCTCGCGTCGAAGTGCAAATATTAAGTGTTTGCTAAATTACTCTTATAGAGAAAAATGGAGCATGTTAGCACGAATAAATCAGAGCGTACATATACAAAGAAAAATCCCTTAGTGCGCGTTTGTTCTTCCTTGCAATTATTATTAGATGATTAAATAATGATCCAATTATATACGTATATTAATTTACAGATACATATTCTTTAAGAATATATATATATTAAT
>KQ435710.1:264787-290896 GCA_001276565.1 Melipona quadrifasciata
TAAGAATATATTTTTTCTTTTACAGTTTTACATTTGCATTATCTTTAATAACCTGCACGTTTTTCATAATACTATTTTAGTTCTTCTGTACAAATTAATAGCGTTTAATTAATAAAATTAAAGATTTAATATTTATTATTTAGCGTTAACTTGTGCTACGACTCAAGATCCATTCAACCATACGATTAATATATTATTTCCAAGAATGAAAATTTTGCTGAAAATTCGACCAGTTTGCTATAATACTATCACTAATGTCACTACACTCGTCGTTCGATAAACGTATTCGTACATACCGAATAAATGCGCAGTAACAAAACTAAATGTCGGATGATCATCGATCCAATGTTTCAGCGACAACAATTCGAGGGAACCATGGAGGGTGGAAACCGACACGGAGGAAAGAAACGAAAAAGCTCGGAAGGCTTATCAGGCGCTATTAACAGTCACCGCCCGCACCCCTGATAACGTCGAATATCTGAACTTCTCGAGGGAGGTTAAATCTCTGGCGCAAACCAGATATAACTTCACGTTTGGAAACAATTCCGTTTCGACGTTTGTAACGGCGTTCTACGACGCTGTCCTTCTGTATGCTCTCGCGCTTAAGGAAAGCTTGCCGGAAAATCCGGGCAGAGTGAATCTGGACGGTGGTAATCTGACCCGAAGGATGTGGGGTAGAAGCTTCAAAGGTGTGGCCGCGATCTTTATCCGACGTCATTTTCCCTTGCTCTTTCAGTTATCCCATCCAGTTTCCTTGACTCATTAAGGACTAACGTTACCGGTAATGCAATGTTTCACTCGGTATCTCTCAATTCACATCAGTTCGCGGTTATTCAATTTTGTTCATTCGATTATGGAAAGGAACTTCAAGAACTTTTGCTTAATATTATTTTCTTTGTTGCTCCTCTCTTGCCTGTTATTTGTACTTTATGAATAAAGGCAGAAGGATTTTCTGGTTTTGACTGACAATCGAAAGGTAGTAGTCAGTTCTTGTCATTTTTCAAAATTTTATGCCAAGTTCCCTTTTTTCCATAGAATCTATTGCACGAAAATTCTTTTAAGTATCCGGCAACAAAATTATTACTCACGCAAAACTACGATTTTTCATATTTTGATGAAATATTCGTGCACATATTTCACGCTGATAATCTATGCACATATTTCACGCTGCGCACAATGTCAGCTTATAACTTTGTTATAAATTGCGGCGAAACTTCATACAACGTTTTCCTTTTTATCTTCATTTTTTTTTGCAGTTGAAAGAAATAAGAAATTCTGTAACGTTTTTTTCTGTGATAGTACTACTCTGTGATAGTCCTCGATGGGTCGACTTGAAGTTTTACTCGTTTCTAGTTCATTTCGTTCTATTGCAGGTATAACGGGGGATGTGAACATCGACAAGAACGGGGATCGAATAGCGGATTATTCTCTTCTCGACATGAATCCGGATACGTCCAAGTTCGAGGTAAAATGTCTGGCCGTGTAACGCGTGCGCGTATTTCGAAAATGTCACCGTGAGTCATGTGTGTCGCAGATCGTGGCTAATTACTACGGCGCTAATAAGACGTTGCAATATATACCTGGGAAGAGGATTCACTGGTCGGGTGGTCGATCGGAACCACCACCGGATACACCCACCTGCGGCTTCGATGGCTCTCTGTGTCCCGACAACTGTAAGTCTCATCCGTTCCAACTTATACCATCACGTCACCATGTTGAGGAAATGTCGCCTGATTTCGTTATCTGATAATTTTCTTAAAGTTTTAGGTGTGCAGAATATTCTGTTTGGTTTGTTCGAATTTTTAATCATGTTATAGAGATTAAATTCAACGAAAGTTATTCATATTCAAAAGAAGAAGATTATCTTGAAAAACTTATCTCGTGTTTTTCCTGACACTGTCTATGTTTCTGCAATTTAATATGAAATACTTTTTCAAGTTAAGGTAAAGATAAAAGTTCAAGGGATCTGGAGAGAAATACGAAGAAAAATCGTAAGCTTTATTTATGCTTAAACGCATCTGCGTGATATGTATTTTTAACTAAACAGAATTTCTTTCGTGCGTATACTAACATTGCAAAAATTTTTTATCTCTTGAGATGCTTGTATTGATAAGATGATTTATTTGTTTTACACAAAAATATTATACAAATAAATCAAAAAACTTTAAAATCTATTATACAGCCAAATTCGCAGGAGCTTGCCCGAATTTCAAAAATTCTGTGCTCGTGGAATGAATTGTAAAATACATGGAATTAGAAAACGACAAGTACGATGGAACATTTAACTCTTTGGTAACGCCAAAGAAATATTAATAAGAAGAAATTATTTCTCAATTATTTTATAATTATTAAAGTTGCATTATTTACAATTTCATGAGATCTTTATTACATGAAATATACACACGAAATCTCCACATTTCAAAATGTTTTAAACGAGATGTATATATTTTTGGTTTTTTTAATTTCGTGTCACTGTCCTAATTCTCATCAACCATATGTGGCTATACACTGCTGGTCAAAAGTTTGAAACCATTATATGTATTAAGAGAGAAACTTCAATTTTTTGAACATTTTATTTAAGAAATATCCAAGTACTAATGTTTATAGACATTAGTTAAATAAAAAAAAATAACAATAAATCAGAGAAAAATGGAAAACACATTTGTAAACAATATATACTACGTGCTTTTCATCAAAAAATTCAGAATCTTGCCTTTCAATACAACTTCTATTGTATTTGAAAGAATGCCTGAGATACAGTAATATCTCCATTAGATATTTTTCTAAAGTTTTGAAGCATGTATTTGTTTATCCTAGCTTATTTTTCCCAAAACAACTCAATCTGAGTTAAGATCATGCGGCTGAGGCGGTCAATTCATGCTTGTTACAATTTTTTGATTCTCCTTCTCTTCCAGACATCCTCTACACAATTTAAAAGAATGCTTCGGATCGTTATCCCATTATTGCGTAACAAATTTAGAAGCAAAAATATTTTTTTCGAAATTCGAAATTGATGCAAGTGGTCTCAAACGTTTGACAGTGTCCGACATTAACGAAAAATCTAAGCATCTTTCGTTTTTCCGACCGATCTTCTTCTTTTTGTTGCGTAGCTTTGCCAGCGCACGCGATCCTCTCTATGGTGTTGAGCTCAATCGTCGTGGTCCTGGTCGTTGCATCGGTCTTCATTTACAGGTAAGCTCACCGCGATTAATCGATCGCTTTTCTATTTCCAATTAAGAAACAGGACTCGCCCTCGTTCCTTCGTTCTCCTCCCCCCGCGCCCCTCCCCTATCTCCTGCTTCAGCATAATCCTATTAATTTCTCGATCCATAGAGAAATCATGAATTAACGAGGCGTTCGGCACGCCTTGAATTCTCACAGTTGATCTTACGTATTAAACGCGGTATTAAACGGATTGACTGCGCGTTGAGGTAACCAGCGAGGTGTAACGTTTCGCTAGCTTTGCAATTTTGAAGCTCGCCTAGTGAATTTTGCAGCAATAGCGTTTGCTATTACTAAGGAGAAATATTTTATCACTGAAATTGATTTTAGCGGGGGTAACCCAGAAAATCGGGCCTCTTCAGGTGCAACGCTAATGCAACGAAAATTAACGATTGGTTGATTTGGGTCACGTGATTCGTGAGGGGGCGTGGGATAGACCTCGAGTAGGAGTGGCGTTGTTTAGTACTGAGCGATCGCACCTGTAATTTGTTTTGTATCGATTCGAATGTTTGCATATGGATAAAATTTTATGGCCAAAAAGTCGTCTTCATTTCCTAGTCAGAACAGTTGTTTCTGGATCTTTCAGCAAGACGAATCGTACCGAGGTGCACAAGTCGTGCAGTTTTTCCTTTCTTCTTTTCTCTTTTACAGGCACTTCAAGCTCGAAGCGGAAATAGCCTCCATGACGTGGAAGGTGCACTGGGATGATATTATCGTCGTACCGAATGCAAAAACACGGGGCTCCATGTATTCGCTGATTGGGAACAGGATGCGCGGTAGCCAACTGGTGAATACCAATTATTGCTTTTGTTCTGAGAGAGAATGATCTCGATATGATGCACGATTTTTTTTTATCTGTGTTATTGCTTTTATAATCATAATATCTATATTGTTATATTATTTTTATCTATGTGACATATTTCAAATATAGTAAAGTAAAGTATCGTAGTTTCGTACAGATAGTTCCAAATTGTTGAAAATGCACAAGATGTTCTAAGCTATACGAGAGATATTTATAAAATTCTGGATATTAGAATGGTGAAAAAATTGATGTACGAATGTCGTACGAGTTACAAATAATTCTATTTCATTGGTATCAGTCGAAATTTCTCTATTTCACTCGTATCTCATGGTTTCCACTCTAATGTAACGATCAAAGTTCCATTTATATCAAGGGAAAGATCGGTGAATATTTGCGAATATCACTCGCGAGTATCGAAAGATTACGAGTGAAATGTACGTTTACTTTTTGAACACCGCAAGCATACAAGCAACAGTTGTTTGAATCTTTTATAACATGACGGCACTTTATAGTGCCACTTAGGTAAAATTGCTAGCACGAACCGAATATGCTTAAAAGATTTACAAATGTTTCGTTTAAATTGTGGTTGTACACTTTGCGTAAATTTCCGTCGCTTTCGTGCTCTGTATTACTAAAATAGGAAATCTCAGTTTACGCTCACGGTAGGAACTTTTCTTTACATTCTTGCATTTTTTTTTTTTTTCTTCTTTAAGAAATTCGTAGTACACGTAGATTTTACGTATAACACATAAGCGGATTTTCCTTTGTTCTCTTCTAAGCATATTTTAGAAACATCACAGAGAAATACTCGCGTGACGCATTTGCGCCAGAGGCAACTAGAAAGGAATTGAACGAATGACTTTTTCTTTCATTGCAGACCATATACTCGGACGAAAACATTAGTTTACCAGGTGGAGTAGATAGAAACGTCTACATCCCAACGGGAATTTACAAGGTTCGACTTTACTGACGGTAAAGCAGCGCGTCTCTAGATACTTTATCCATCACCTTATCCGCATATATGTTGTCTCTTTTATTAATTTTTTTCTTCCTCAACTTCCCTTCTTCCCCCTTTTGTCTCACTTTTATTCGTTACTTTCTTCGTTTCAATTTTCTTTCAAATTTGTTTTGCTGAAAATTATTAACACGTTCGCTACCACAAAACGTTGGAGCAGGTTTTTATTAAACAAAAACGCTTAAACTCTGTCATTTGTTTTTAAAAAAATATGTTCTTTATTTAATATAAAGGGACGCATGAAAACAGTATGATAAATATTTCATAATCATTCTGTTTTTGTAAATGTTTAATTTAAAAGATATTCTTTTGTCACTTGTAGTGTAGATAAACCTTAAAGTACATAATAATGTATTTTGTACAAAGAATACGGCGATATATTTTGTTAGAAAATATTTTGAAAATTCATTTTAATCATAAAGTTAAAACCAGAAAACGAACAAGCGAGTGATCTTTATATGTTGTTGGTATCGAACATGTTAACTGCGAATGTGTAAGAATCAATTTATTTTGCCGATAAAAACACGTGTAAATACGACTCGTCACAGAATTCTAAGGTGGCCATAAAAGTGATACCAAGGAACAAGGTGGAAATCTCACGGCCTTTGTTGCTCGAATTAAAAAGGGTAAGTATTTTCTTCCCTGTAAGGAAACTTTTCCCGTAAGGAAAGAATAAGCTAAAAAGTTTGCGAATAACCGATTGGTCTCGTGGTACAGAAGCTTTCTTTTCTGTTTCTGAATTGTGATTGTCGGCAGCAATAATATTTTATCTATTCTCTTCGCAGATGAAAGACCTTCAGCACGATCATTTGGTGCGGTTTTATGGTGCCTGCGTCGATCCTCCGTACTGCTGTCTTTTAACCGAGTATTGCCCAAAAGGATCGCTTCAGGTTCGTTAGATTTTGCACTCGTTGACTCGAATTTGAGAATTTCGACCGACTTGAATCTGGCCAATTCTAGAACGAGTATAAAAAATCGACAGACGGGTTATTCCACGCGCGAAAATAAATCGGAAATGTAAAATAAAATCTTCCCATAGAGCGCTTCGCTTCCGAGGGGAATGAAATTTGAATATTTATTAAAAGTACACCTGCACCGAGCCAGCCCTTGACTAAACATATTCAAATCTTATTTTCCTTGAAAACGAAAAATTCTATTTCAAATTTTCCTTGCATTTTTAAAAATTTTACATATTCTTTGATTTTACATAATATAAAATCAGCCTCTTACGTCAGTCTGTACGTTTATCAACGTGTACGTGTATTTTACTTTATACATGTAATGTTTTGGATTGTTCCATATTCTCTCATGTATGTATATCAAAGAATCTTTCGTCGTTTCTCACTTACAAACAAACAAAGTAGCCAAATTCATAAACGCAATTCTCGAATTCAATTTTCTCGAGACAACCAAGCTTGGAGCAACAAAGTTTTATCCCTCGCACATTTCACCCTGATCCTTTTATGAGAAAGACACCCCGTTCCCCGTTCCCTGTTTCTCACATATTGAACGCGATATTCACAGTCAGCTGCAGTTGCAAATTATTAAACAAGGTTTCGTTATTTCATAGCGGCCGTTTCATGTTCGGTAAACGTCCTAATGGTTATAAAACGGGGTAGACGGAAAGGTGATAAAGCTTCGGCGGGCGAGAAACGACGGTTGCTCGATAAAAGCAGTTTGCCGTTAGTTACACGTGGCTATCTGACTGCAGGTTCTCCCTGGTAGGAGGAAAAAAACGGGATTAACTTTGGCCCGAATCTGTTGTAGCGTGCATTCGTTACCGGGGTCGATTAAAAATTTAATCAAAGTCCCGAGATCAAAGTTTACTTCTTCCCCTGAACCCAATTCGATTCGATTCGCTTCTATTCGGTCCAGCGAATGAATCTCGCTGCGACGTTTAACATATGTTCGTTGATCTTCGCGACAGGATATATTGGAGAACGAGCAGATCAAACTGGACCGTGTGTTTCGCGGATCACTCATCCACGACATCGTCCGCGGGATGGCGTATCTTCACGCGTCCGAGGTGAAGAGTCACGGTAACCTGAAGTCGTCGAACTGCGTCGTTGACTCGCGGTTCGTCCTTAAGATCACGGACTTTGGATTGCACGAGCTGAGGAAAGCGAATTCCACCGACGAAGACTACGAGGATAGTTACGCTTATTGGAGAGGTGAGCGCCTCCCCGAGAATTACAAAACTGGACAAAAGGAAGTTTACAATAGGAACAACATTATAATTCCCTTCTTTCTCTCCTTTATTTATTTTATTAAATCGTATATAATACGCTTAAACAGACTTTTCCGCACAAATTGAACATCTAATGAATTAATATTTTTTATCATGTCAGTAATAGTGCTTGAAGTATATTTTATATATACATTCTCTTATCTTTTAAACTTTCTTTTGTCCGTCACTGTATGTTACATCTGGGCAAAATTTACTTTAAGTAACAATCTATAAATAAATATTTCAGATAACGACAATTATTCTTTGATAGATACTGTATTTCAAACCTGGACGTACTTTCGAAATGGAACTAGAGTAAGAAGTGACTGTTTGAAATAATTTAGTTCGTTATCAGTTATTTTTAATAGTGTTATTTGATCCGTTCATTCGACGGTAGTAAATGACAAATTATTTCAAGGAAAAGTTATTACCAAGAATAGTAACGAGAGCATCCATCAATATGCGCATCAGTTAACTCTGTCTCTCTCTTGCTCTGTCTCTGTATGCTAAAAGTTTGGTCAGAGAGGTGAGTGTCCGAGAGTCACTCTCAACGTATAACAAGAGTTCATCGAGATGCGAATCAACTGGAAGAAATTGACACATTTGTTTCTCAATCTCTCTCTCTCTCTCTCTCTTTACGTTAAAAGTGTGACCACGTTTTACGCGACTGCGTATGTATGTACATCGTGTGAGATTAGACGATCATAAAATATCGTTGATTGTTGCAGGGCAGTTGTGGACAGCTCCGGAATTGTTGCAAATGGAGAGGCGACCGCCAGAAGGTACCCAAAAGGGCGACGTGTACAGTTTCGCCATAATCGTTCACGAGATCGTGGTACGTCGAGGACCGTTTTACTTAGGCGACGACTGCGACATTTCCCCAAAGGGTAAGTGCCCTCGTATACGACACACACGTTCGTGTCACAACCACCGGTCAACCACCAATCGTGTCACACGTTTTACGAGCCACGAGACGGAGAAATTCGTGTAGAATTTCGTTTTAGGTAACAAAATGTTGCAAAGTAGTCAGAAAAAATACGATGTCACGATCTATTCAACTGGTTAAAAGGTTTAAAAGAATCACGATTTTATTTCACATGCGTGTGTTCGCCAAAATATATTTGAACACCGTCGTTTTTGCCACGAACCGTCGTTTGCCATAAATCGATCAACGCGGACGACTGACCAACCGGTAAGGGAGTTTCATCACCGCCGGTAGAGAACAGCGAAGAGTGATTCGTATCGACCGTGATGCGCCGGTTGTACATGGTTGGTACACGAGGACCGATGAAAACGACGATAGAGCTCGTAGGAGAAGAGAATCCACGCGGACGGCGCGGCCGGCGCCCCGAATCGATCGGTAACGAAGTTTACGAGCTTTCGCAAGCTCGGTTTCGTCGCGAGCGTGCAGGATCGATGAAAGGATGGAACGTGCCACAAGTAGGCTGGGAACGTTTCGAGACCGGGGTCGAAAGCTCAGTCGAAGCTTTCACGCGTCCTGGAACGTACACGGGTTTCGCACGAGCGCTTCCTCGTCTTCCTCTCCTCTTCTTTCGTTCGTTCGTTCGTTCGTTCTCGCGTTCTCTCTTTTTCTCTCTTCTCGACCTTTGTTTTCGTTTCTCTTTTTTTTTTCCTTTCTTTTCCTTTCGTCGTACTCGTACGCGTACGACAACCGGGGAGACATTGGGTGAGTGACAACACGTGAAATCGTCGCTAATACGCTGAATACCCAGCGATACGTACAAGCAGATCGTGAGGCGATCTCCGGTACGCGAAACGCGGCTAGGACTCGGTTTCGCCGGTCCCACCACCCCGTTTAATTAACCCCGTCCTCTCTCGCCAACCAACCCTTCTCGCCGATATAGAAACGTGTGTGCGCGCGTGCCATCGTGCGTGCTGCGTGTCCCGATTGTTTGCGTGTCTGTGTTGTGTGGCTGCGTGCCTACATGCCTGCATGCCTGCATGCCTGCGTCTAACTCGGTACGTGCTTGTGTTTACCAATCGTTTGACCGTTCCATTTACGCGGCCCGATTTTCCTTTTTGCTCGATATTCAACCACCCCCTCCACCTTCCAACTCGCCCCACTCCTCTTCCCTCCAACGTCGCCTTTCCAACCCTTTCCAACCCTCTCCCACCACTGTTTCCCTTCTTTTCCCTCTTTTCCTCCCTCCCTCCCTCTCTCTCTCTCTCTCTCTCTCTCTCTTTATTTGAATCCTGTCGTCTCCCTTTATTCTCCACCACTTTTTTTTTCGAAGCCAATTACCCTGATTTCGTATTCGAGATTAATTGATTATTTCATGCGGGACGAAAGCGCGCCCCGATCGTTCGCGAAATTGCCCGTTTTCCATTCACGGAGGGTGAATTACGGTTCGAGGGGGGGCGTGAATCGGTTTCGAATAAATTTTCGTCGCGAGCACGGCCGCGATTACGTGGACGAGGCTGAGATCTTCGCATTCGTCGGACTTCTCTCGCAAATGAGAGATAACGTCGTCGAAAAGTCAATATAAACAGAGAGAGAGAGAGAGAGAGAGAGAGAGAGAGAGAGAGAGAGAGAGCGTTGCATAAGCGGGGAGAACGATTTGCTGGCTGCTCGCTCTCGGTTCTTGTAAGTAACGATACCACGCGACGCGTCGGGGCTCCTTCGTCCGGCGGAAGTTTTCAATTTTTCGAGAGAGCACGCAACATCCGGATGTTCGCGAAACATATTCCAGCCGATGGGAAAGAGAACAACTCTCGTTAATCAAAGGGGACATTGCTTGGATCTATGATTTCTGTGGTGATCGATCATGGTCGCGTGAAATCGCTAAATTCGCCGTGAAATTTCCATTTTTCGAGAACGCGGCACTCGGGAAGTGTATAAAAATGAAATGGGAAATAATTTGAACGCGATTGCAAAAGAAATATAATCGAGTAAGAAATAAAGAAACTAAAGTTTTTCGAGGAACGAGAAATGTGATCTGTTGAAACAAAGACGGAATTTTAGAAAGATAATAATCAGCTTTCTAGTATCTAAACTGGATAGGGGGGGAATGATTAAATGGGAAATGAAGTTTCTCAATTTCTCGGGAACGTAACATTCGAAGGGGAACAGAAAATGTAGTCTATCAGGCAAAAGAGCATTTCTCGTAAGTGAAGAAACGCGTAACTTGATGTCAGCTGGGTGAAGAATAAAAAGTTGAAATTCTAGAAAAAAGTTTGTCACCATAGAAATTTCATATGATTCGTTACACAATACCGAACGTAATGAGAATTCGTTTTTAATTCAAGAATCAACAATGAGAATTCGCTCTTTGTGACGAGCAAAATTTCTAAATAACGAGCAATTCAAAAATCTTTCTTTCTTTTTTTTATCATGTCGAAAATTTGATGTCCGATGAAAAATTGTCGATACTTTAACCTATTGTAATTTCATAAATGAGAACAATTTATTTACGTGTAATAATTTATTTATTGGGTTCATTTCAAAGCGTAAAGTCCCTGTCTGCTTTGACAATTCTGAGTTGCTGTCTTTGAAAAAGAAATTTTTTATATTGTGTAACAAGCGAAAAAGTAAAGTTATTTTCTTCATTTCAAACGTTAAAAACGTCTAAGAACATTAAGAAATTTGTTTGTACAACGGGCTTTCTCGTACAATCTTAAAATCTGCTGTGAAATCTGATTTTCATCGTTTCACTGAACTTTGAACGTTGGAAGGTAAAAACGTTTGGATCTCTTGAATTCGTATCGTTTAGTTCTAATATTCAAAGTTCGATAAAATGGTGAAAAAAGAAAATTGTACAGCGAGTTTTAAGAGAAGGCTTCGATCCTCCAAATCGAGGATGGATCTAATTAGAATTTTTCTCCGCTTCTACAGACGTTCGAATTTTTACCATAAATCGAGAACAAAAGTATGACCTGACAATTTCCACCTGTTACACGATGTAAAATATTCTTGAAAAGAAAAGAAACGAGAAAACAACTCGGGATGGAAGCGAAGTGGAAGCTTCGCCATTTAAATTGAAATTGAATTGGATTAATATATCGTATACTTTTTTTTTTACAAAGTCATAACAGTTTTAAAGTATCGACAATCTTTTTCATCCTCGTTCGTTCGGTCGCGCTTTTCACCGCGAATATTAAAAGCAATCAATCTTCATCGGAAGGATATAACGACGATCTGCAAATTATAGTCGTATTTAATCTGACGTTCACCGATTAAACGATAACTGTCGCTTGCTGCCGCGGAAACGCGTGTGTAATCGCGCGAATGAAAGAGAGAAAAGTGTAAATGAATTAGAGAGAATAAAGTGTGAATGGTAAAGTATGAAAGAGAAAAGTGGTAAATTCGAATGGGTCGTTGATAAAGAAATATAGCGATCAAGGTAGATAGAGGAAAAAAGAAGAAGAGATGGCGGATAGAAGCAATACGTCGAGCACAAGTAGTTTAACGTTGCCGGCGATGCCCGGCGCCAGCCCCGACGGTGGGGCCAGCCCTCGAAGGGCCGTCAGTCCCTTGCTCGAAGTCCGTAGGCCCCACTGCACCCTCAACTGCGAAACTTGCAACGCCTTCTTGGAGGATTTGTACCGGCACAGTAGGTTGCATATTTATCATTCACCTGTCACCTATCGCCGTTTTCCGTTGAATTGATTCTTACGATCTTCCCTCTCGATTTCTCGACACATTCGCTTCTCGAATCTATTCTGACTCGCCTCGTGCGTTTACTATTTGTTTCTTTGGTAGAGTTCCGTACAACGGGGTTAACACGTCACGTTACGTTGTATGAATTGGGAAATCGTGAGAATTTCTCTCGTCCAACGAGAGAATAATAAAATATAAAATACAAAATTTAGAATGACTGTTGTCACGTCTATGTTTTATCAAATAGGACAGATTTCTTTTTCAAATATATAGCACATGTAGTGAAGAGCGCAACTAGGTATCAATACCTAAATTTTTTGTTGTGATTCACAATAAAGTTAGAAGTGTATCTTGCACAATTAACAGTAACAGAAATCAGTTTTTAAGCCGCGAACGTTTGTGACGAAGAAAATACATCGTTACGATTTTGCACTATTATTTTAGCTTTAACAACTTACTAGCATTTGCTCTATAAGCTTTTCGCTTTTATGACGTTACCAATAGCTTTCTTGCCTTGACTAGGCAAGCTATATGTATATCTTGGCACGCTTTCTATAAGGTGTCGACAAAAACTCATTGCTCCTCGATTCTTTGCTGGAGTTGTGTAATCGATGATGATGCAGCTTCGTACGAAGTTTGCATTTTTTGTTTTAAGAGTGCCCATAAATTCTCAATAGGATCGAGATCAAGGTTTTGTGCTAGCCACTCTAATACGGAAAATTTCTGTGCCTCCAACTATACTTTTGAATGTTCATTTAACTATATATTTAAGGTGCCGATCATGTTAAAAAGTGACCATTTCTTTCTTTCTTTTTCTCTTCCATATGCTATTAATTTAAAAAAAAACACACACACACACACACATTAATGTGAGTGATATATGTGTGTTATTTTTAACATATTTTGTATAACGTAACGCATACAAAGTCTCTTTCATTTCATAGAAATTTAACAAAAGAAGTAATCAATGAAGACAAATTTGTTTGGTAATTACAATTGCAGTGTTAAAAAAATGTAACGCTCGACTAAAGGAAATTTAATTTTTAAAGCGCGTTGTATGAAAGCAGTAGTTGCAATATATTTGGAGCGTTATGGGGATTCGCGTTGTACGGGAGTACTGTACACGAAAAGTGACTCTGGCTGTGGCAACGCGAGTCATGGCGAGAGTCGCGTTCGACAAAGCACGGCTTGTTTCACTGGAACGACCGGTTAAGTAGTAAGAACAGCGCTCGAACCGACACGATGATGTTGTAATACGCTGTGTCACTGTTGCAAATTCAGCGGAAAGTTCTTGATTTTTTCCACAACTACATAGTGATTGAAGAAAGTATTTGAATACTTACCACAAAATATATGAAGGCACGATATTTGGAGACACAACGTCAAAATTGTCATTTTACTAAATTTGGCCGTGGAATTATCACAGTACAATGTTATATGAATATTAATTTCAGCTCTTTGTTCGTAATATTTATTTCAAAAGTACCAATTGGTTGCCACGTTATAGGTAGTTGAAATAAATTTCTAGCCCATTTCTGTCGATTCTTTATCCTGCTGATATACTGAGAGTAAAATTTATAAATTTTATTTCGTATCGTTTATTTCGTTTCGCCGAATTTATGTAAACATTCGTGATCAACTTATCATATCGATCGAAAATTTACGTGTAAAACGTTACAGAAATTCTTGACCGATTTTACAATGTGTTAACACGAATTTGTCGCGATCGTGTATAAGCGAAAACGAAACGCGGTTGCGTGAATTATTAACGCGGGTTGTGCAATCAATTCTCCGTACAGAAATCGAATACAAATTGAAGTTTCGGATCGTGTCGCGTCGCAAGCTTGTCTCTTCCTTTGTTCCAGAAATCGTGGAGGGAGTGAAAAGAGGCGGAGGTTCACCGTTGAGGCCTGCCATCGACGAGTCCGCCGTCGAGGAAGAAGTAAGCTTCTCGTCTCTTAACACTAGAATTTCCAGCATATTCTCACTTTTGTTAACGTTGAAATCTCGCAGATTTATCGTACGATAAATTGCTTTATTATTTAAAACGTTCGTTAATTTATTACCTCGACAAATTTTTAGATTTATAACGCTGCGTTTCTGGAGATATGATTGATTTCTCGTAGAATACACATAAATAAAAATGTGTGTTCTTTATTCCGTTGCGAATTTTCTGCTTAATTTTTTCGATTAAGAGCGATGATTTATCTTAAAACTATCGTACTTAGGTAAAGATGTAGTGAGAAAAACGGAAATATTTATGGAACTTATCTTCACATTGAAAAATTTATAAGTGTGAATTGGAAATTGGTAATAAATATAAAATTACGAATGATATAAATATAAAATTTAGTTAAGTACATTATTATAACGAATTAATTTCTTTGATACTTTAGCCGTCGGTAATTGTAACGTTAAACTTACCAGAAATTTCGCGACCATTTTGTGCAGGTCGCTACGTTAATGAGGCGATGTTGGGCTCAAGATGCCGCCGACAGACCCGATTTCCCCGCGCTCAAACAAACTATACGGAAAATTAACAAGTGAGTGACTACGTTGATAAGAAAGTTGTTTCTTTGATAGCTGTTTTTTTTTTTTTTTTTTTTTTGAAAAAAGAGAACTCGATCCAAGTGTAATCGCGGATGGAAAATCTTCAGACGGAAGAACTGAGGAAGAAATAAAAGCAGCGAGAAAGGGAAGTAAAAAGTTCGGAGCGACTTCTATTTTTCCCGCTGTTATGTACACTCCCGTTTATAAGTATTAAAACCCTTCTTAACTACGTAATGACGTTACGGTTAATTTCGCCAGTTACAAATTGTCGGTTCTCTTTACCATCCCGTAATTTCAAATCAAATAGAACGATCAAACGACGTGTAATTAATGGCATTTACTCGTAATGTTTCATCTCTTTCATTGCCAAACTTTGTTGTTGTTACAACGGTATTTGCAAACACATTTGTTAACACATTAGCGGGCTCCAGTCGATTTTCTAACGGACGAAAAAACAGAAGAAATAAATTTCTTTTTATATCGGCCTGACATTACGAGTGTTTGACATTGTGTTTTTACTGTCAATGTATTATTCCATGTTTCACATTTAATGCGATGATAGAGGAAGCATTTTTTAAATCGACGAGAATTGCAATTTTAGAAATATTTTGTATTATTACGCAAGACGTAATGTGCAAACAATTGAAAGAAACTAACAACTAACTTTTTATATTAAGTTCACAACGAATTTATCGAACAAATTACTGCATATCCACGTGTATTTATTGTAACGATAAAATGTCCGACAGTTTAATCATTCGTGGGTCTAAGATTATAGATTTTAAATTACGAGGCAGTAATTTTTAAGGATTTTAACCCAATAATTTATCAAATTTACCTTGTTCCCCCTTGAGTGTTTTAATACTTGCGAACCGGCGTTCGTACTTTCCTTCCTCATTTTTCTCACCCTCGGCAGCCATTCTTCCAATATTGACGTAGTTGTCAGCTCTCGCGTTAAAGTCCGTAGCGATGGTCTTCCTCTCGAGGTGTTTGCAAATTCATATAGAAAAGATTCTTAATAGAAACACGTCAGCGGGCCACAATTGGTCCCGAGCTTTCCTCTTTCGACGAGGACCTGATGTTTTTTCAAAACCGATTAGCATTATTCAACGTGGCTTACGAAGAGTTTGAACATTTTCAAATAGAACTTTGCACTTTGATGTGAATGAAGTTATAGTCTTTAATATGATAACGAAGGAGGAAGAAAGTATCGCGCACTTTGCGTTCGATTTAAAAGAGAAAGATATCAAAGACTGAGTTAACGAGAAAGTATTGCATAAGGGCCAATTTCGAATAAATAATGAAATGAATAAGAAATGAAATGAAATTTTAGAAATGAAGTAATACACGCACATAATACACAATTTATATTATTATGTTATTTGATAATTGAGTCGAAACCTCGAACAGAGATGTTACATTTGCCACATTCCTATGACAACTCAAAGTTCAAAGTTATAAATTATGTGCACTTTTTTTTCCCCCCGATGATGTATTCTGATGAAATATTTGCAATTTGATTTACAGAGACTGTTGCGTCATGTTATGTTGACCAAAATGTAACATGGACCCTAACAGGTTCTTCCATTCTAATACATGAATAAAAATCACATTCTTATATATAAAGAACGAGCCAAATACAGTAAAACTCCGGAAGATGAAGTTCATCAATTCTTCTTCCTGTCACTGATTTTTCGTAGCAGAGTTCATTTAATCGGGCATTGATCGAAATATGATTCGAATAAACGAAATTTTCCTCGAACTCGTAGCTCGTTTTCAAAATTGAACGGTCTAAAATTTGAATTTGGCAAATTCTACTCTGTCGCTTTAAAATTAATAATCGCAAAGTTATTTTGCTGTCCGTTCGAAACAGCAAGAGCTTTTCTGGAACGACGAGTCGAGAAAGAATTCTCTCCCGTTTCAGAGATTACGAGAGCAGTAACATCCTCGACAATTTGCTCTCTCGCATGGAGCAATACGCAACGAATTTGGAGACTCTGGTGGAGGAACGTACCGCGGATTACTTCGAGGAAAAACGTAAATGCGAGGAACTGCTGTACCAATTGTTACCAAAGTAAGCAGAGTAACCAAAGTAAGAGGTATTGTTCACTTATTGTCGCAGAACGATTGACCACCCTGTTTAACCCTGTCTAACTTGTACATCGCTTTAACGATAATGTTGTATCGCTTCTACGTACGATATACTCACAAATGGAATTTAAACGAAATTTTCAAATCTGTCGCGTCCCAGTTGATACTCGGCCAAAGCGTGATAGCCGAAACGTACGATCAAGTGACGATCTACTTTAGCGATATCGTGGGATTTACGAAGCTCTCGGCCGAAAGTACGCCTCTTCAAGTGGTGGACTTACTTAACGATCTGTATACCTGTTTCGACTCCATCATCGAGAACTTTGACGTTTACAAAGTAAAGTAACAACAACCTTCTAGTACAATAGTCTAATACAATGATCATCCACGTGCGTAACACATCGACGATCCTCCGTGATTATCGAAAATTTTTCTTGTTGCACTTTTGCCAACCTTTCTTTAATAATAACACGTTGGCTGCCACGTTAGATTTGAGATGATATCGTTAGAGGGCTACAAAAGGATTTTCATTATTCTAACTTTTGTAATAAATTCTAACGTGTTAATATTTATATAAACAATGTTTATTTTAATATTAATATTTCCCGTTTTAATATTTCGATATTTTAATATTTATATAATAGATTTTTCTCTTGTACGAAGAAAAATCATTATGTACGAATGTGCATTGTTGCCAGCCGTTTCGTGAAAATTCGTTTCATATTTCTTCTTAGGTGGAAACAATAGGCGACGCTTACATGGTTGTGTCAGGATTACCGGTGAGAAACGGAACGAATCATGCCAGGGAAATTGCGAGAATGAGCTTAGCATTGAGAGATACCGTCATGACATTTAGCATACGTCACAGACCGAACGAACAACTGAAACTTCGAATTGGGATGCATTCTGGTAAAACATGAAACCGACTTGAAAATTCAGCAAACATGAATGAGTCGTCGTTATTAACGTGCATGTTTTTATTACTTCAGTTTACATGCCAAAGTTAGCAGTTATACGCCAAAGTGTTGAAAGTCCTTTTTTTATTTGTTGAAACTTACGGTTACTTAAGATCACAAGATACTTAAGTTCTAGAAGCGTAGTACGATTAATTAGTATCCATATGTACCGATATGTTACGGCTTTCTTGTAACTTGTGTGTGTTGCCGCAACTTGCATATTACACTTTCGTAGATACGAAAGACTAGTCGCAATTTCAGGACCTTGCGTGGCTGGTGTAGTTGGTTTGAAGATGCCTAGATATTGCTTATTCGGAGACACCGTCAATACTGCATCTAGAATGGAGAGTAACGGAGAAGGTATCTGACGCCGATCTTTTTTTAAAGTATCTCCTAATCCTTACGTGATGAATTGTCTGTTACGAAAACTGTTCTCAGTAGCCGAATGAGTTGCGAGTTCTTCAGTTCAAATTAAAAACGAATGATCCAAATGCTGAATTCTCGGCCACTGGGGACAGTCATTCACTGCTTGGATGAGTCAACGAGAAACACCGATACAAACGATAATACAAAGAATAACGTGCTTAAACTTACAGCTCTGAGGATTCACGTCAGCCCGAAGACGAAAGAAATTCTGGACACTTTTGGAACGTTCGAACTCGTTTGTAGAGGCGAGGTTACTCTAAAGGTGAGGTCTCTTGACTTTGCAAAAGAGCAAAAAAAAAAAGACACTGAGAAATTGCAAATCTGCCTATCTAATTTCAGGGTAAAGGTACGATGACCACGTACTGGTTGATCGGCGAGAAATCAGCGAGCAACAATCAACGAGCAAACACATCCTCGTCGTCGTCGACCGTGCAGCAACCGGTAACAACCGTGACAACGATCGCGACGACGAATACTCCAATCCCAACAACGATCGAGCTTCCGCGCGACGATCGTACGAGCCTGTCGCCGAGCCGACTCGATCCAGTTGTGCAACCAAAGATAAATCCGTCGCAGCAGAACTACCAAGATCAGAATCATCGGGGAGCTCAGAAGTGTCATCAAGAGCAGCAACGCTCGCAGTCGAGCCAACAACAGCAAAAGACTCAACAGCAAGCCCCGTATCGACAGCAAGTTCAAGCGAGTCAACGCGAGGGAGGATCGATGCAGAATCGGAAAGGAGGTAGCAACGACGGAAGTGGTGGCGACGAGGGTGGTGGCGGGAACAACGGGGGTGGGGGAACGTTCGCGACGGGAAACGGCGTGGCGAGTCGGGGTCGTACGATAGCCAGCGGTTCGTTCGTGGACGGCTCGCCATCGCGGAATCGTTCTTCCGTCGGTTCGGCATCGAGCAACGTGATCTCTCAAGGCCGACGTTCCTATCAAACCGGCGAGAGCGTGCCGAATCATACGGAGAGCGGTCCAAACGCGCCGCTTCTCGTGCCGACGACACCCCCCTCGCGAGTTTAAGTTCCCATCCCACGCGATTCTTCTCAAGTGAATCACGCAATTTGCGATCCTTCAGCCAGAGCGGAGAGGTCGCCAGCTCATCCGATAATACGTGTATCATCGTTTCGTGTAGAGTAGCAGCTAAACATTCTCCGGTGATCGGCGATCATCCGATCATCCGAAATTTGGGTCCACACGTTCGAAAGGAAATGCCTTTCGAAGTAAAAAAAATGAACATTACGGGAACACGATCGTTATTTATTACACGGAGGGACGGGGGGACGCAGGCTACATCTCGACGAATCGTAATGTATCGTAGATGGAAGCAGTAGTGGGATCGTGAAACATTGAGCAGCGTCGCTAATTGATTCAGTCGTAGTTCAATGAGCCCCCCTGAATACAAATTATACGGAAAGGAGTTGTAGCCAGAGTCTCGTTAATCCGCATTCCTGTTTATAAGTATAAGTTAATTTTCGACTTTGTATCTACAAAGAGTCACATCTGACGTATTATTATTCGAACCGAGTGAAACAGAAATGACTATTTATTGTTAGTTAGAAGATTAGTGTTATTCGTGAAATTCATGGGTTACAAGTTACCAGTATTGATAAATTCTTATTAGTTACTAGATAAGTACTCGATTGTCTAAACTATCTTCTGGTCTAATCGAATAAATGAGGTTCTACTGTAGTACGGTAGCTCTTTTCGGAGATAAATTATTTGAAAGGTTTTCACCCTACGAGACTCTAGGTACACATACCTCTGTCAATGAAACTTGAGAACTTTCACTACTGGCTGATTTTACGACCTCCTTATGTCGCTTCCATTTATCACACTATACGTATACTCTGTCCTCGGGATGGAAAAGCGGGACCCTCTTAGTTCCTCGATGCAAAAGAAACTTCGCGTCTTTCCCTCCCTCCCTCTGTTCCTATCATCCCTCTCCTCACCCTTTCTCTTTTCTTCACCCTTTCTCTTTTACCAGATATCCGTTTCATATCTCGATAAATAACGTCACGATACTACAAGGACCAGCGCTTTCAGTAGATGAACCATTAAATGACCCAAGTGCGAGACACAATTCGCGAGACGAATTATTATTTTTGCGCGTGCGCGGAGATCGATCGAAAAAAGACGAGAGGGAAAACGGTGACGGTAAAGGAGAGTGATCGTGAATTTCGAGATTAACTGGAGTGCGACCTTACTTAAAAGAGAGTAATTGCGACTAGCTTTGAATGTTAGAGAACACTTTGTCTTCCGCGTTTTCTTTCAGCGCGTTAGTATGTATTGCTGTTGATATATCGTTGACTCGATCGAAGCACGTCCCGCCGCAATAGAAATGTCACGCTTGAATTTCGAAAGGATGAGCGATTAGAACAGATAGTAATGGAGAATTACGGAGAATGAACGGAATAAGTACGGACAAAAATGTTACGTTTGTAGAAGATGGAAATTTTACGCGCACACGTTTCTATGTTCGACGAAAACGAACGTATATGTATATATATATATACACACGCATGCACAGCGTGATCAACTTGAAAAGGGCCACCTAGTCGTCTTCTCAAATTCCTCGAGGAATTATTCATTCGTGTTCGCAAAAGTTGAGAAAAATTGCACCACGAAATCCGAGAGAATAAATTCGGAGTACTTTGCATAGCATTCGGCCATAAGTCTTGAGACAGGTATCTGCTCGTTACGTTTATTGGGAAATTGTCTCGAGTAGATTGCGGATTTTTATACATTTATGTCGAGTTAAAGGTATAAAAGATATAATACGTCTGAAGTATAGTACTCGTTAGAATATTCAGTAGATGAAACAGATGTCTGCTATGTCTGCGTATTCTCGTTGGCTTCTCAAAGATGTGAACTTGCATAGAAATTCGCAATCTACTAATAAATGTTATCTCATGCGAATGAAATAACAGATTCCGTAACAAAGAATGAAATGAAGAGAAAGACGAAAAAAGATGACGAGCACTCAATTTCTATCAAATGCCAAATGTCTCGATGCTTATGGTTATCCTTTGTGTGGTTCAAAAATATCGAGGGCAATTAGGTGACCTGTTTCAGGCGTGACACTTTGTGCGTGTAGGTTTTCACACATAAATCTATATATACGTACACACACACAACACACAACACACGCACACACATACATACATTTATGAAGAGTTGAAGTTATATATCGGTGTACATAAAGAAGAAAACAAAAAAAGAAAAGAGGCTGGACCTCGTGCGAAAGTCATCGTTGTCAAACGATGGAAGATTCAGTCGTGGAATCTTCGAACGCTTATTTCGCTATGCGTAAATCGATCGCGTAGCATCGTGCACGCGCGTTGCTGTTCGATTAGCTGCGTGGCTAAACGCGATAAAAGAAAGTATAAAAATTGCGGTCTAGCGCGACGAGCGCCACACGTGTCCTAAGAATCGAATTTCTCTCTATTCGTGTCAATCTCTTTTTGAACGATGTAACAATCGATATTCGGAAAATAAAGTTTCTTCGTTTCCACGCACAACAGCCGACTTGTCTGCATCAAACGAGGGCCGAAACGTTCGCGATGGCAATGACAAGATACTTTATCATATTTTGAAACCTCCAAAGGTAATTTCGATCGTCTCTTCTTTTCTTGAAGTTTATTTTTTCTCATTCAAACAGATTGAAACGTTTATTTCGTCGTTATTTCGTAACAGCATGTATTAATAGCATCTTCTACTTTGATGAGGATTCCGCGAAGCTCATCATCTTCGGCTATTCCCTCGCCACCTGACCATCGAAATCAGCTCAGTTTTGGAGAGGATTCTATGAAGGACCGTCACCTCCAATTATTTCCTCATCACCCGATCGCCAGTCTTCTCTTCTTCCACTCTCACCTTTTTCCCACGGTAGTGGACGTGAGAAAAAGGCAGCACCTGACCTAGTTCGAAAGGTCGCACCTATGATTTTCTTCTTGTATCAATTTTTCAGACGATATCAGAAACAACGTGTTCTTTATTCTCATTCTTTTTACATTGTACTACCAACGTGTCTGTCATGTTATCGTCAAAGAAACCTGTTCGAATATTATTTTTCTTATCTGAAGAGGTCATCGTCTCGTACACGGAAAGACAAAAGAAGAAGAGCTTCGGAGACTTGAATCCTGATATTTCACAATGGTCGGTTGCTGACCGTATTGGAGGTCACACAGCTTTCGGATTTATGTCTCTTGCCTCAGCTTTTCACATTCGATCACTCACGATTTTATGTTTTGTTTCAAGTAAAGCAAAGCTATCATCAATAGATCCCCAGGGAGGATGACAAAGTTGTTTTGTTTCAGGTAAAGCAAAGCTATCATCAATAGATCCCCAGGGAGGATGACAAAGAAGTGAGATGAGTGGTTCGTTTGACCATAGAGGGGGCCATCAATTTCATCGAAGTAACATTGTCCACAAGTAAATATTTAGGACCTTCTCTGGGAGGTAGACAAATATTTAGGTAAATAATCGCAAGTCTCAAGGGTGAGTACGGAATTGGACAACAGCAAGTTCCGAACTTAGTGTCTATTTCCAGCCTTTAATTCATCATCAAATTGTCAGTTTTATTGACGTAACGTCTTTATTTAAAAATCTTATTCTTTAATTAAATTCTTTTTCAGATGTCATTTCAAAATTGAATTTTGTTGCTAATTTATATTATACTATAATTTGCAACCGAGTTGGTTGAAGTTTATTTTTATTGACTGAGTTGTAAGCGGTTAACAAGGTAAATTATAAGCTCAGAATACAACATTCTTGAATATCCAGTCAAGATACGAATTGACACGCGTGTATATTCCAGGTCGTCCACGGTCTCCGCATCGAATCCCCCAAGACACTATCCCGATGTTTACCCATCTGCCGTTCGCGAGTTGATGTAACAGCGGTCCGCCAGAATCACCCTACACGCAAACGCCAGAAGAGAACAGAGAATCACCAATCAGAGAATTAGCTTTTGTCTCTGACAGGATCTACGAGGTCTACGTTACGCACCTGACAAGCATCAGCTCCGCCTTCGTAGGCACCGGCGCACATCATGGTATTTGGAATTCGTTGGACGAAACTGTTTGCGCATTTGTTTTGCGGCCATACTGGAACCCCGACTTCCATCAGAATCGTACTAGCAGGACCTCCGTAATATTGTGTACCCCAACCTAAATTTTCGACCGTCTGATTTTATCTAATTTTCCGACTCAGATACTTAGGTACTTCTTTTAATATTTCTGTGTCTTTCGTACTTTGTACGTACTTCTTCCATCGGTAGGAACTAAACGATTACCAACCTGTTACGATCGCATCTTTGTGCTCGAACATTTGGTCGATCGGTGGTAGGCACACAGGCCAGATGTAACTGTCAAAGATGGTAGGTCGGTACATTTTCAGTATCGCTATGTCATTTTCGTACGTGGTGCGGACGTAGTCTCGATGCACGCGTATTTCGGAGATGGCGAAATCCAGAGCCCTCGTCTCTTCCGACTCCTCAAAATTGTATTCACCGAGTCTGACTTTGATATCTCGTGGTTTGAATCTAACAAACGTAACTTGGAATTAACATTCATTAGTTTTGATTTTCATTGAAAACTAAGGGCACGTTGCACATTATATCCAATATTTGATTTGTATTCTTCTTCTGTTTAATATTCTTTGCTGTTATATCTAAAATACAAGATATTTTTTTTATTTCTTCTTGTTACATTGAAGGTCAATAATGCTTCCTAATACAAAATAAGTTTCGTTATCCTGTTTGAATTTTATTCTGTTTGAAGTTAAATCTTAAAACGTTCAAGTTTGTCTTCAATCACTCTATGTTACCTCATCACGTTGTCATCACTGACATCATCCTAGTTATATTTCAACTATACATGTATGTACCAGACAAATTGGTACCAAAGTTTTCAATCTATTGAGCAAAAATTTACGTGTAAACGCAGTGAGCAGCAGTTAAAACGTGTCTGTCGGTGATAAGAACCCCGCCACAGAACTGAATTTGATCTCCTCTAAGAACAGCAACCATCCAGGGCCATTCGGTAGGATCGGCCGGTCTACCGCCCACTAATCTGCTTCGACTCTTCAAAGTCGTTCCGCATCCTCTCACTGCTGGATTTCGTGGTCGAGACGTTGTCGAGCCGTGGCCCGCCGACCAAACGATTCTGCTCATGTTACGGAAGATCGTCTCGTTTTGTTTTAGATCGTTCGCTAAAACGAAATGCCAAGTGTGCAGCTTACAAGTTTATAAGTATTATAAACGAGATTGTGCGTACAAGCCGATTGAATCGTTATCGACCCGTTCTTCTTTACTTAAAGACGTCGACTGCCACGCGAAATTTATATACGTCTTGCCTGTGAGACAGAATATTTAATTTTTATAAAATATTATGCTCCGACAAAAGTGTCCATTTTATACTATTATCTGTAATTGTTATGTCTTAATAGAATATTATTATCGTTTATATTATTTAAAACTTGCTTGTCGATGATATTCGTATTTTGAGTCGCTCTAAAATATTTCTAGATATAGCCATCGTGGCAGTCAACCTGTTAATCAGTTGCCACGTACCGACGATCAACGGAAGAATTTCGGCAAAACTCCTGTCCTTCGTAGATTTTTTACCCATTTCGCTCCCATGTTTCGAGCAACAAACGCCTGTATACCTGTTTCCATTTCGTTCGATTCAGTTCCAAAACTTAAACTTTTACGCGGAGAAAAGAACGGAATGTGTGCTTACGTGTTATCGATCGTGCACAAGTGATTTATAGCAAGCGTAAAATTTGAATCGTACTCCTGAGAAAGGCATCGTCTCAAATACTCGCAGGATCCCGCTTCATTGTTTAATCCGACACACTTCGAAGACTGCGTTACCTAAATGCAAATTTTCCTTTGCTTAACGATGTTATCTTACGACTAGACTGCGGATGTTCATGCACTTGTGTGTACCGTTTCGATTGAAGAGGCTGTTCCGTGATAGATATGCTCTGTAAAATCTGTCAATGACAGAACGAATGATCAACGATAGCGTCTAGAGGATGTCCAGCGTAGATAAGTCTCTCTGTTACATCCGTTCGGAAATGAAATGAAAAATATTTTTCTCGCGAGCAGACAAATCTGTGTTGAATATTTTTCGTTTGTCAATCAACATACCATCAATTCCTTGTCAGAGGTTCTGCATTTATCATAGTCGTATTAATCTTTCGGATTATCTTTCACAAAATTAAAAATTGATGAAGATAAATTTCAATTAGATTTGTAGTACACTACATTTAACAACGGTAAATATTGTAATTTATTACTTTTAGTAATCTAATTTTGGTAGTAAAATAATAATTTATTTCCATCAGGAATGAAAAACGAGACGTAAGAAGATTAGCACAATTCGAATAACGATTTACTTTCGTAATAATTTCCAAGGTAATCAATTAAACAAAAATGTCACCAAACAAAGCATCGTCTTCACGCAAAAACGTACAAACATAACTTACCTGTTGTGTTCCTGTTATAGGTAGAAGATCGAGCAAGTGACAACGTGCAGAACACAAATAGAAGGAACACTGATTGCACTAGTTCCCTTTGAACCAGCATCTCCAGGTATTCTTGTAATTAACTACGTTAACTAAAATTAATCGTAAATCAGGACGTTAGACGACCCGTGTTAAAGAATGAATGAATGAAACAATCGAAACAAATGGAGAACTCCCGCTTATATACGCGTACATGTTTCCTGAACATGAAACCCGCCATACATTTGAGTCTTTCGTTTGCAGAAGTCAAGGCGTGTGGTGTTATTTGCGCTGTAGATAATTCTCATTGATCAGTATCGATCACTGCAAAGCAATTGTACGTACCGACACGATCTTTGTTAATCTGGTAACTGATCCTTGAACTCATTGGAGATTATGCGACATGGTAATTTTTTATTTTCAATTACTTTGTTAATATTATGGGCTAAGCGACTATTATGACAGAATTGGACAATATGTGTGTAATTAATATCTAAACCAATCTACTGTAGCTTTATTCGTAATACCATTGGTCACTTTAATCAATTGATCAATATCTATCAAGCTATTGTTTTAGTCATTGTTCATGATAATATTATAATTAAAATCTCATTAAAAACAAGCCATTATAAATAAAAATCTATTACTCACTTAAGATATATGTATGTACATATATATTATAAA
>KQ435710.1:291017-304042 GCA_001276565.1 Melipona quadrifasciata
AATATTATAATATATATATACATATATATAATATATTAGAAAAGTAATCACGAGAATTTACTGAATATCTATTCTTTATTTCTAATATTGAACTATTGCACGATACGAATCTAATACACTGTCAGTTCAGAGAACATGATAGAATCAAGAAAAATATAAATTCTCTACATAAAGAGAGGGAGAAACATAATTGCAAAGGAAAAGGGTGAAACGGGAAAGGTCAGAAAATGACGAAACGGATCGTTGGAGGGGGACAGAGAGAAACGTGTTGAAAGAGAAGGCGAGAGGAACGCGAGAGATCGAGGACAAGCCAGGGGCATTTCCATTTAAGGCACCCCGCGTGCGATCTCCCGTTTCACTCGGCGCCACTTTGACACGCATATTCGCGAAACGTTTACACCACTCGAGTAACATACTTTTCGTGTCGAGTGGCTCTCTTCTCTCTCTCTCTCTCTCTCTCTCTCTTCTCTCTCTCTCTTTCTCTCTCTCTCTCTCTGTCTCTCTCTCTCGCTGCAAAAATTTTCACGTCAACCATATCGCGGCAACGTTGCAATTGGGTCTCATGAAAATTCAACGCGCAATAAAGTTTCGAAAGGCTTGCTTGTTATTGTCGTTGGTGAATAAGAATGGTGCAAACCAGACAGTGTCACATAATCGATATTTTATTGGAAGAATGCATTTCTATTAATTGATTCTTCTTTTTGTTTTTCTTCTATTCTCCGATCGTCGATCTCTCGGTCACTTAAAAAAAGGTCTCGTTTATTGGAACAGGTCTGGCGTTCGGATCCTTCAAATCCAACGTGTAACCGTGCACCTTCGTGGAATTCGTAGTGGGATCGTAAATTCTCTCAACGTGTCGAAGAGTATCGCCCACGATTCTGTCCGTGCTCTCGCGAACGTACGGCTTTCCGTCCGAGGTGCGACCAGACTGTACGATCCTCGTCCCATCGTTAGATTGAATCACGCTGCTGCTGCCGCCGCCGCCGCCAATGCTGCTGCTGCTGCTGCTACTGCTGCTGCTGCTACTACTTCCAATTGCGTACGCCGAAGCAGGAGCATTCGCTAGAAATTCAAATTTCGTTAAATAGTTGAAGATCAAGCGAGGAAATGATACGACAAGCAATTTTAGGAGTCAACGTGCTAGAAGAATATACGGTTTAAAAGTTAATCATTTGTGAGTTACTTTCTATTAAAAATATATTCTCGTTTTTTGAAACCTTCGGTCAAGAGAACAATTTAGTTGTAGCATCGTAATGACTGTGTTCCATCAACTGAAGATTTTGACAATAAAAAGATATTTGCATAAATTGTTTTTAACGAGAAGTGAACTTACGCTAATTAGCTTCCAAGTTCTCTTAGATAAGACTAAAATTAGGAAAGTCTACAAAGATGGCAGTTTCACGTTTACTATTTATTTTGATTTTTGAACATATCGAAGTCGTAATATATTTTTAGTTTTTAATAGACGTCTTTATTAAATCTGTTTTTTGGGGGACTTACATCTTCCAATTTAAGATTTGTTTTTTCGTAACTATCTTGCTAACCGGCAAGTACAAACGTACCCCTCAATTGGGAAATTTCAAAAATCAAAGTGATCAAACACGCGATGCAAATATCGCGATTGGAAAAAAAACTTTCAATCGCCTTGAAAAGCAGAGAGAGAACACGGATCTCGATGGTGAAAGGAACGTTTACGTTAACGTTTAGGTATAATTGCTGTAATTTCTCGACACTTGTTAAAGTTGAAGAAACAATCGAGAAAAAAGGTCGAATAATCAGTTTATCGTGTCAAATACAACTCCTTTCATCTGAATCTATCTGCAATCACTTTGCGCATGTGGAATTCATGCAACAAGGATACCGTTAATTAGATTTATATATTTATAGAATTCGTATAATACTATTAGCTATGATTGTCTATGTAAAGGTTCACTTCGAAGCAGAAATAATAGTTCTCGTTGGAGAATTATTCATACTAGTTACGTAGCCGCGTTAGTCACACTTGTAACGAGTAAACTACGTGTTATGCACACGTACCGAGTTATAAATAATTTTATTTTTTTGCGATGAATCTTCAAAAGATATTCGCACATTATTATATTTATCATAGCATTTACATACATAGTGGTTAATTAATTCCAAATATTTTAAATATCATCCATTTAGTAGTACTTTCATATGATTAAAACAATCTCTGATATTATGAAAACAGTGTTGAATCTGAATCAAGAAACGCTTCGTTTGATAATAAAAATACCGATACTTTACCGATACTTTTGCAGTGACGTATAATTCTAGTTATACAAATATTCTTATCTCTCAACGAACAGAAGTTACTTTGTTCATACATTCATTCAAAATTTTGTTGCATCTTTAAATAAATTAGATAAATCTATCTAAATACGTGACACGAAAGGAAATTTCAAAACGTTTTGTAACACATAAAAGCTTTCTTAACTATAACTTTTCGTAAACTACTATAAATAGAATTCAACATGTAGTAAATCAAAGTTTTTCTTTTCATCTGTAATAAGCATTCAGATAAATGATGTCAATCCCTAAGAATTTTAATATTTAATTGATCGCTAACTAAAATTTCCTTCCAATGAACGCGGTTAATACAAATGATATTGCACCTCACCTAACTCCTCGTGCAGATTTTGTGTCATTCGATGAACTTGCGCCAAGTTTTGTTGAACCGTTTCGTGTATTCGTCGGTTCAATTGGTGTACGTTCTGATTAATGTTTCTGTTCAGAGCATCGATGTTCTCGTTGAGACCTCTCAGCCAATCCGTTCCGCTTGCGCTGAACGCTTGCGCATTAGATCTGTTATCAGTCGAAATGCGTGTTACTTCAAAATTATCCGTTCGTCGCCTCGCAATTTCTTGCATGCGTCGAAGAAACCGCCGGAGAAAGTTGCCTCTGCTAAATATATACATCGCGACTAATGTAATGAAACTAATACCGTGTTGATGCTTATCGAATTTCGATCCTGCATATCACATTGTACCAAAGACGTGCAACTTTCTCGACATAATCATCGACATAATTTGTTCTTGCTACGATGCTAATGAAATTGCGAAACTACTAATGTTCTTGCTACGAGACATGCGTGTCAGGAGGCCTCAGAAGCCGAATGTGATGCAAGTCGTTTCTCGTTAAAAATAATTTGTTCCATGCAAGTATCCTTTTGTTATTAAAATCGTCAATCGTTTTAGCAATATAATTAAACTAATATTGTAATTAAATTGTCCCAAGATTTTAACGCGAAAAACACGTTTGTCCATGAAAGATGACTTACTTGTTAGACTGATTAGTTTCTAAAGATCTATATGTTGTAATATGTTGTAATATATAATATATTCTAATGTGTTGTAATATGTTGTAATATATAATATATTCTAATGTGTTGTAATATGTTGTAATATATAATATATTCTAATGTGTTGTAATATGTTGTAATATATAATATATTCTAATGTGTTGTAATATGTTGTAATATGTTGTAATATATAATATATTTTAATATGTTATAATATATAATATATTCTAATATATTAATATTACAAGTTTGGAAATTCACACGCTTGCCGGCACTTTAAAGTTATCTTTAAACAACCCATTCAAATATAATACCAACAATGTACGATTTTCTTAAATATTCCTTGCAACTGGTTGACCAGCAGTCGCTAAAAATTACAGTAATGTCACAGTGATGTTTGTTTCACGTTTAGAACTATCTCAAATTTCATTGGAATCAATAAGGGCTATATCGAAAGCATCTCACATCGAATTATTATTGTTTGAATATTTTCTTCGCAACTGGTCGGACTAGTTGTCGCTAAGGTTATTGGAAACGTTTATTCCATGTCAAATTTCATTGATAACAAACATCCCACGGTCAGAATTTGTTCGAATGTCATCGATACGTATCTCTTTAATCTTTAAAATCACTAATTGTCTTTAAAACACAAAACCAAAGGACAAATTGATCGACTAACCTGCACGACATCGCTGCAACGACTATTGCGACACAGAAGCTGACGTCGACTAGTGCTCCCATCTTTGTTTTCCGGCCTTTATAGCTCCGTCCTCTTTTCTCCTCTGTTGGTCTCTCTCTTGGTCTGATGTTTGGATGAGCGCGAGTGTCGCGTACCTGCGCAAAATAAAGCGAAAAATCGGGAATCCTGAAGTCGCGAAACATAAAGCACGACTGCACGAGACGCAGTAGGAGACTTTCTTTTCCCCTTCGAATCGTCTATCTACGTTTCAAAGCATTACCTTTCGTTGACTCTGCGCGCTGCGTCATCACACAGAGGATACGTATTTATCGACCGTAATTCTACGCGCGTCATTCGTCGTCTACGGATCGTGCGCTCTCGTCGTGCAGTAGACGGTCGTTCAATTAAAAGAGAATCAAACATTCGAAAAGAAAAAAAAAAAGAATCGTCAGTGACAATGATCGACGACGTTGATCTTTGCACTTATTGTTAGTGTACATCAAACATTTTATTCGTGACAAAACTGTTTCGCTCTCGAGTATTTTGTTCTCAAGCTTGGACACGATGGATTTTGTCGTTGGTTCTGTTCGCAAAAGGCCAATGTGGATCCACCATTATAAAAACTGATTGACTGGAAGAGTGATTTAATTTGTTACAGGCAATCATAACATGTGTATATGCTCGTATCGCGACGATGTGGTTCAACAAGATCGCGTAATAATGGAGGAGCTCGCTTACAGATAAGAGGGCACGAGGTTATCCACGGAAACGACACGTTTCGTTGAAAAAACTTTTAAATATCGGTATCGACGCGAGAAACGAGCATTACGTTGAATTCACACTTGGCTTGTAAACTGTTCGCGAATTGCTCGCAGACAGTTTACTGACTGTCGATAGAAACGTCTTACCCACGTGTATATGTTATCAAATATGTTGCTGTACACTATTTGCAAAAGTTCTTACACTGTTAGAGAACGATTTGTTTTTTGCGAACAACAGCTTGAATTCAATTTTAATTTATGTAACGGGAGCATATTTTTATTTGTGCGATAAATATGTTGAATATTATTTATAAATTACCTGTTCTTTTTTTGTGCATATTCGTCTATTTGAATATACTTTTTGAATATATTTTTATTATATACACGAAAAATATTCAACGTACTTTCAACATTATCCAGACTGATACATATTTACCAATTATATTTCAAGTAAAAATTGATTTACATCAAAGAGTCTGTAACAGTTAATTGTTGTCATTTGTCAGCTAATTGTAATATTATCATTGCAGTTCTTATCTTTACATCTCATCAGGTATCTTCCACTTTTGCAAAACTTTATTTATAAAAAATATGCAAGAGATCGTAAAAGGAACCAAATATTCAAACTACGTATGTTTTAATAACGTTTAATAATGTATATTGAAATACAATGTCATTTAATAACATTAAATAACGTATATTGAAATATAATCGTGTAATAGTTCATTTCGGGTCACAGAAGAGAGTTTGTATCGAATCGAAACAGCAAAGCAGCTTTTTTTCACCGTTAAAAGATTGTCGTTAGAAAAACATTCGAACGGAGAGGAAGTATTGGATCTAGCCATGATTTGGATGATGGTGTATTGGCCGAGATGAAAACAGGGAATCTCGATTTGGGGGAGTAACGAACGTGGGTCGAACACGGTGGGAGACGATGTTGTACAACAGGACGAGTTTGGTTGACCCACGGAGCAGAAACTGGTTTCGAATACGGATTCGGATTACGCGGGTCGTTCCAAAACCGTTCTCGCGTATACATAAGCTCGGGGCTACGACGCATCTTACCCCACACGCGATCACTCCTACGGATGAAACGCGTTTCTTCCATCCTCCCGACCTTGAACCCTCTTTTCTCTCTTTTTCTTCTTCTTTCTCCCCCTTTTCTTTTTAAGGGATCTCGTTTCTCTGCCCTTCGATCCTCTTGAAAAAATATAAATTATATTTTGTACGAAGGTAGTGTAACTGTGTTTGTTCTCCATTTGTCCATATTCTTCGTATTATAATTTTTTTTCTCGAGAAGTTGTTTGTCTTTTTCTCTAATTCCTCCGTATGTCTTGTGGTAGATTTCTAGAATATTTAATTTTAATTCCAGAGTAGACGCAGGCATCTGCTAAGATATCGAAACTAAATAATTTGTTACAGTGCTCCGTTTCAAATTTTAATCGATATCCGATTAAATGAACTCTTGTCGATGGAAACCAATTATTTAAACCTAAACTCCTGTTACACGAGCGATAAATCACTGGACAGAATCAGTGGACTCCTATTATACGAACCCTAATTGCATAAACTATTTGTTTAACCGATAAGATTTATGCAAGCGGAGTTCCACTGTAATTAAAATTCATCGTAACGTTGCAACTATTATACAATTACTATGAATTAAATATAGCAAAAATCTTGAATTGAATGCTCAGTATTCGTTTGATAAAAATTAAATCCAACCAGCATTAATTCCCATCTCCCGTTTTGTTTCAGCTCGAACCCTTCCTCCCTTCCCTTCCCGTATTCACAAATAAACACTTCCCGATCCTTCACCCGCGCGTTCCATGTCCGATGTCGTAGGCAGCAGGTAGCAAACGGCTCGAATTGTAAACGCGTAATCGTTTCATTTCCTCCTCTTCCCACTCGCTTCTTCCCCATCTGACAAGCAAATCCATCGTCCAATCTCAGAACGAGAGTGAAAGAACGAGAGTCAGAAGGAAGAAGAAGAAGAAGGAGAGTAGACTCGTCCCGAACCGCTTCGTCGAAAAGATGATCGACCTTCGACGATTTGGCCTTCGAGCACGGGGCTAGTCGTCCTTTGTCGAGGACGAGACCCTGGGCGCCCTGGTGTGCAGAGGTATACAAACGCGAACGATTCCACCTCTCTTGCCTCAAAATTAAAAAAAAAAAAAATTTACAGGATTTTGCAGACCGGCTTTTAACCTCTTGCGCTCGAATAACGTGCCACGCACGTCGAGAGTATTTGGCCCAAAATTGCAATATTTTCTCAACTTTGAGTATATTAAAATATAATCCAGACAAAAAAATAAATGTATTACTTCTTAGTAATTTCTATTCAATGATATACCGATGAATTCAAAAAGAAGACGAATTATTGTGTACGATTTGGTCACTCGTTATGGTCCGCGAACCAGTTATTAGCGCGAGGTTAACCGCGGTAAAGCTGAGAAGAGCGAAATGGTATAAAAAAGAAAGGAAAGGAAAAGAATGAGGGGAAAATGGAAAGGAGAGTGGTGGAAAGGAGAAGAAGGGAAAACGGAGGAAGGAAAAAAGTGGGGAACAAGAGGGAAAAGGAAAACGAAGAAAAGAGAAGGATAGAAGAAAAAAAAGAGACAGAAAGAGGGGGAAAATCGTGCCCTCGAATGACAGGAAGAGATCGACGGGAGATTGAGGAGATCGAAAGCAGTGTCGGCCATCTAGGGAGAATCGAGGAAAACTGCAAAGTGGTCTTTCCATTGGGGGCCGCATGTTTATACGCGTATGGGACTCGGAGTATGGCGCAGTAGTGGGGGGAGTTGTACGATGAACGGTGGCTCAGTGTTCTCGCGACGTTCGAGACGCATGGGTGTTATGTAACGTGTAGTTGATATTTTGTGCTCTAACCTAACCTAATATATATATACATATATATATATTATATATATATATATATACACGCATAAATATATATAGGTTTCCACGTTGCTCTTTATCCCCATTTTCTTTGCTTTTCATAGAACGTTCGCGATTCGTTACTGTACCGTCGTAAACTGCAAATCGAAAGAGCGCGCGCCATTTATAAAAAGTTTCGTGTCGAAAGCGGCGAGATCGCGAGATCGTCGGAGAGAGATCTTCTCGATAATTTGGAGCTCTGAACGAATTCAAAGGCAGCTTATCATGCGGAGGAAAGAGGAGAAGGACACGTCGGTGAAATCCATGGATACGTGATTGACCACCTTCCCTCGAAGTCCGTGTAAGTACTTACATATATGTATAGCCTGTACTTTGACGACCACTTTACACAAGCGACTCAAGTACATATAGTATATTTGTCGCGCGTTAATCGTTCCGGTTAACGGCTTGTCTATTCGGGTCGTGCTCTCTCAATGTTGATCTTTTTACCGCGTACAAAAAACCAATGTCCTGTAACTAGTGGCGCAAGCAGGAAGTAATTCCACGTGAAAAAAACGAGAAAAAAGAATAAAGTTTGTTCGTTGAGACTTTCGTTTTCGAGAAGATCGAGTTTTACTGTTTCTTGTCAAGTTGTTTTCTTTAGTTGTACCACCAGTTACGGGACACCCTATATCTGTGTTGCGTCTCAGCACTATAGAACTAAAGAACTTTTAAATAATATAAAAGAAAAAATTTGTACAGGATGTTTCGTTCAACAGGAATTAATTTTTAATTTAAGTTATTTTCAACATTACTTGTATCGTACGATTAATTACTACTATTCAGTGTAAGAATTGAAAATAAGAATCGAAGAGTGTTTTACATGTGTAATTGATTATTCTTTGTACGTTTTTGATTATGACTTCAGCGACACTCGCATCTTATTTTTCTATGAATTAAACCTAACTCAGACTTGTCTGTTGTCCTTGGAAGGACAATTGCAGGCAAATTTTCATAACTATCTCGCGACTTTTATATTCGCATTTTTTTTTTTTTAAGTAATAAAGAAATAGTAAAATAATAATGTTTCATAGAGTTAACACAAGTCTTGAATGACAACGACGATATTATTTCGTTGAATGGTGTCTTGGTTTCGTCAATAGAAAAAAAAAGAAAAAATGAACACAATAGAAGGAATGTTCCAAGAAGTACGGAGTAGGATTCTAGGAAATACTTTAGGAACGAGGATTCTACGATTTTGTAGTAAACACAACGAATGTAAACACGATTAAGAGAAACGCGAAAGAGAAAGAATAAAAACAAGGGATTAAATTATGCTCCGAGGAAATTCGTATGTATCTCGCGCGCAGCCGAGTCTTGCTATGTCCACCCGCGACATGAATTATTTATACATCGAACCACGCGTGTTTTTTTTTTTTTCTTTTTTAATATTCATTACGCCAAATAAAAACGTCGGATCGGAGTAACATTCATAGGAATGATTTGCTTACTTACATGTTACGTTTCGATATAAAAATATCGCACAAAGGGATAATGTAAAAAATGCATAAGAGGACAAAAGCGTGATGTTAGATAAACTTTCCAAAAACCTAAAAATGTCTTTACGGTATTGTCATTTATTCCATACACGAGAATAAATTCCCATTGATGTGTGTGTGCACGAAATGCTGATACAAAGTATTCGAAAGGGCATAAAATTTGTTGGAAATGAAAAGAAGGGGACTCGGTTTATTGCTTCGACAAAATGCAAATGAACATAAAACAGGATAATGTAAATGCACAAAAGAATATAAGCGTGTGAAAATAAAAAGACCGCGTTACAGTTTTCCAAAGTAAATCGAAAACCTAAAAGGTTGCCTCTGCAACATTGTTATTTATTCCATATACGAGAATAAATTCCCATTGATATACACGAAATGTTGGTACAAAGTATTTGAAAGGATGTAAAATTTGTCGGAAATAAAAAGATGGAAATGAAACATAAAACAGGATAATGTAAATGTACAAAAGAATGTAAGTAAAAAGACCGTGTTACAGTTTTCCGAAGCAAATCGAAAACCTAAAGGGTTGCCCCTGCAACATTATTATTTACTCCATGTACGAGAATAAATTCTCATTAATACACGTAATAAATGTTGATAGAAAAATATAACTAATGAAAGACACTTTGTTGCGTCAAGCAAAGAGTGCAAATAAAAGATTTAAAAAATCGGAGCATTGTCCCTTTAAACCATTTACCTCGATCGCGTATTTACTCTGTATTTGTCTATCGCGCGAAAACGGAATTCAATAGAAGGCCGTGAGATTTCTTCCTAACGGGAATGAAAAGAAAAGCGAAGGAAATGAGAAGAACTCGATGTTCGACGCATGTTCGATCGATCCGAACGACTCGCGTGATCCACGGGCCCGCGGTCGGGCCCGCAGCTTCTCAATTCGGTGGATTTCTTTTTTCTTTTTTCTCCGAAGCCCGAAGGAACAGAGAGGTAGTTTACGAGGCATTTTAACGATTCGTTGCATCTCTCGTCACGCGTTGCCCATGAAAACGCGCGCGAGTCGTGTCGTTTTCGTTTCTCTCGGTCACGTACGAACGCGCTAGGTCCCCGTTTCGTACGAATGTTTTGTCCTGGCTCGCCTACCGACAGTTATGGTAATTTGACAAAATCATTCGAGAAGAATAATTCCTCCTTCTCTCCCCTCCCACTCCACCCGGTTTATCGAGCTTGAAAGTTAACGCCAACAGATAAGATTCTTGTAACGAAAGCATCTTGATCATTTCGAAGAAACCATTACGTATATGTGTGTGAATGATTATACACCGTGAGCGTAAATTCGTGGTACAAGTGCAATCGCTGAAGCGCCCTGTGACTCAAAACAAGAGGGAAGTCGAAGAGAGAAAATTACGTTGTTAATTTCCAATTAGGCACTGATTATGGGGCTGGCATTAAGAAAATCGTAGATCTAGGATGCTTTTAGGGCGACTAATACTTGAAGTATTTGCTTTAAAATATTGCGAGTGCACGTTACGACTGTGTGACGCAGAAAAGCAAATGCATCGGTGTAAATTATAATATCGTCTGATCATACTGGGGTGTTTAAAATCGACATATGTATATCTTGAAATTTCTTGATCCTCCAAATGGATACTATGTATATATATATATATTGCTAGTGGGACATGTGCGAACAATGCGTATAAATTTCACTGACATCGAACGACACACGCCTGAGATGGAACAGCTTTTATTTTTAATCAAACGAAATCACACTTCACGAGAGTATTGAAAATGGAAAGTTTAACTCTACCAGCAGTTTATTTACGAAATAGTGAGTGAGGTATCGCTTCGAACAAAGTGATGTAGTATTGGAAATAATCATCCTGTTTAAATGGTGTTTTGTTGATTGCATCTCTCTGGTATGTGACTTCGTTTGAAGCATTCACCAAGTACAGTTAAGTCGTAGATACATAATTTCAATTTTCTGAAAAATTTCCTTCGCCATTTTATAAACTTTCGTAAGAAGCAACAGGAAGTTTAGTTTGCGTGAATCATTCCGAACACGATAATGAGCGTCAGCTGACTCAAGAATTTCTTCTTCTGAAATTTTACTATCTTTGATCCATATAGATGCATTCCTGATTCGTTACACGCGATACTTAATTACAGTGCTAAATTTTTAGACTTTTGACAATTTCAAGTACTCAGAGGGTTAGGAGAATCTTCAAATTCTTTGAACAATACTTTATTGTTGAATCTCTCAATTTTGCAAAGTTTAAAGGAATTATTAGATTAAATTATTCATAACGTCAACCGGTCCTTTACTAGGTCAAATCAATCATTACACTTGATTTTCGCCTTATCTCAAGCCGCAGTACATTTCACAGACTCCTCACTTGTGTTTATCGCGGCTGTGACCGTCCATAGGCACATCCATGCACACGTGGGTGTATTCCTGGAAGCTTAAAATATACGCGCAGCCCTCGAGATTATCGAACTTACAATTAGATTCGAAGGCTTTAGCTTCGACGGGTGGAAGAAGGAAAGAGAGACTTCGATAAAACGGATCGAAGATCTCGCGGACGAAAAATTCTTCGTTACTCGCGACAGGGTTCTCGCTCGTTTTGGGTGGTCAAACGGATCGGAGCAAGTTCTCCTCCTCGAGCGGACCGAAACAACGATCCGTATAAGGAGCTGGCCTACTACTTCTCTCGCGTTCGTTCGTTCTCGACCATACGTCCGGTCGAACGTATGCACACCGACTCCCATTAATACTCGGACATTTAAATAATCGGACAGTAAATATTTAAACTGTTGTGATTTCGTAAAGAGAAAAGTCACGCAGCAACAAACCCGTTGACACACGAACTCGGTATGACCAAAAAGTGATGTTTACTTTTCGTTTTCGACAATTTGTGTAACAGAGGTAATTTGTTACTGCGAAATGTCAGAAACAAAATTAAGAAAAAATGACGAAAAAATAAGTGGATAATTCAATGGTCCTTGGGAAACACGCGACGTTACGTATCAAGGGGTCGAAGCCTCTATTTTCAAAATGCGTTCGTTTCATTCTGAAATGTTTTTACGTTTTACACCTAGCGACGTGGGTAAGGTAAGGTGAGGATACTTTTTCTTCTTGAAAACGCTATAAATTTGCGATTTTCTTTTTTTCGCAACGATCCCCGAGAACTTCTCAAGATCCACGATTTATTGGGGTATCTTTGAGTGCCAGGCTCGGGTATTGAAGATTCGACAAATTGGCTGGAAAAAAAAATCGCGAACAGTAAACTTTAAGAGGTTCCGAAGAGAAGATCTCAGTCTTCAAGTCCACTGTAAATTCAGCCATGAAAAAGATTTTCCAATGTTCTTACATTGAACGTGCTAATTTACGATGTATATAAAAAAGAAAAAAAGAAAAGAAGAAAGAAGAAAGGAAAGAAACTTCGAGCTTAACGAGCATGAGTTTATTACTATGCCACCTCTTTTTACAGAATCGTAATTATAAACAGCACTTGGTGCGAGTCATTGTACGTGACACTCACGTTCGACTCGTTTCTGTAAAACCAAGAAAGAGAGAAAGAGAAAGAGAGAGAGAGAGAGAGAGAAAGATCCATTAGTTCTGTTCTCCATCCACAGAGATGGTCATGTTTAGTTGGTATTCGCCGATTGGTTCGTCGGCACATCCGCTCTAAATTACGCTTCGAATCTTCAGGTCCGCGTTCCGTGCACGCGCGGAATCGCACTTTCTCGCCCGCGGCAAGGCAACGCCAATGGTCACCTTGCCAGTACGCTGTTCAATTGTGTACACATCGTACATACCTCGTAAGTTGATTTGCACGTCGACGTCGACGTCGCAGCCTTAGAATTATGTT
>KQ435710.1:305717-321907 GCA_001276565.1 Melipona quadrifasciata
AAGCCTGTATGTTGATCTTCCGAATGCGCAACGATACACGCCGACAATTGAAGGTGATAAATTACGGAAAACGTGCAGAAAACAGTTTAAATAATAATGAAGATAATCGTAGAAAAATGACAAAAATGTTGTTGCGTACGATAGAACCATTTTCAAACTCGAGTCTGTATTAATCCAACGATTTTTTTTCATCTGATAAATTGCCTAAAATCAGCGAAAACGAAGCGATACTGAATATGAGCAGAATTCAGAACGAGACGCGTATTATTTAGATTTTCCTCCCTTCCCTCCCCCTCTTTGAATTTCCATCACACTGCGTTAACGCGGCAATCATAAAGGGGTGAAACTCGTTCCTCGAACCGCAGAATGATGCAACCAAGTCCTTGGCAAGATGGACGCGCTTCAGACGCGAGTTCGAGTTCGAGTTCGATAACCGAGTTATCTGTGGAAACGGGACGGTTTATTGAAAAAGCCGCGGTATATCGGAATCGAGGCGAGAAACGAGCGTTGCGCCGATTAGTTCGTCGGACTGGATCGTTTCTTTCGAAAGCGGCTCGAAAAAGATCGAGCCGGTGACTGGATCGGTTGCAACTCTGCTGGGTGATCTTTTTATCTTGAAACAATTCGTAGTCGATATGTTGTTAATCGAGGGTTGAGAGGAGACCCGCGTCGATCGATCCGGATGGAAGGGACAGCACGATGGTTTGGAAGGAAGGTGCGTTGGTTGAAGCGGAAAGAGGGAGACTCGATTTGGGGGAGTAGCGGACGTGGCTCGGACGCGATGGGAGACGACCCAGTCGAAGAAGAGGACGAGTCTGGTTGACCCACGGAGCAGAAACTGGTTTCGAATACGGATTCGGATTACGCGCGCGGTCGTTTCGAAACTGTTCCCGCTACGGCGCGTCGACGCCTTCACCTCCCCCACAGTAAACGCGCTTCTTCCGACCTTGGTCCCTCTTCACCCCTTTCTCAAGGGTTTAGGTTAGGTTGAAACCCCTTCGACTCTATTGAAAATATACATATGTATATTGCCAGCTACCGGACGGAAAGGAGATTCGAAATCAATTTTTTAAATTCTCGAGAGACTCTCCTCGAAATTCTTTCGAAACTCGAAACTCTCGCGAGGCGTTGGATTTTATTTCCTAAGGGGAATTTATTGTTTTGTCAGAGGGAACTGAAAGTGGAAGAAATTTTTATTGGCCGCTTGTAATTCAAAAACGCACAAACGTAAAAATATAACGTACTACGTATTGTGATATACTCGTTTTGATCAACCAATTATCGTTTGAAGGAAAAAATGCGGAATTTAAATATTAAAAAATTATCCCGATGAATTTGAATTAGTCTCGGGATTTAATTTGGAACGTTGTAGGAGATTATTCATTTTTATTTTATCCGAATATACATATTATATTATAGTTCGCGACTTCTTAAAAAATTTTCTTGCCAATTTTAATTCCTCCTGAAATATTTAATGTTTAAAATTTTTTTCCGACAAATAATTCCTCTTCTTCCAATAATAAATATTTTTTCCTTTTAAAATATCTAATTTCTAATCCTAGTTCTGATTTCGCTAGATACTGGATAAGTCAGAGTCAGGCTTTCCTTGCGAGTCTTTATCCTCTTTAAAAAATTGCCCAGTTTCTCGAAATAACTTTTAATTCTGCCTCCTTCGATATCGTGTATCTTTAATCTTGAATTCTGACGTGTTGCACGTTTCTCGCAAAGACACCGGAGATTACGTTATTAAGGAGCTTCCTCTTCCGAGTAACTAAAGTCTTAATAAAGCTTCGGCAAAATTGGGTTAGGTTAAGAGTTTCACGAGCCTGCTACAGTGAGTCATTGACAGAAACACTGACGAAAAACAGCTAGCCTGATCTCGTAATATGGCCGTCGTCCAATCGAACCACCCCGGACGCCAAGTTGACCGATGTCTTTCGAAATTCTGGCCCTCCATGACAGAGAGAGAGAGAGAGAGGAACAGACTTACGCAGCGAAAAAGACCGAGAGGAGTAGTTTGCGTGAATGCCTTCTTTGTCGAGAGCTGTTGCTCCGGGCTACGCCAGAGTCCTCGAGCCAGAAGAAGGAACGAAATTTTTCTTCCTGGCCGAGCGGACCAAGTTTTCACGAAATTTTCATAATAATCCGGTTTCCCGAACCTGGTTTGCCTTTGCAGCGATCCTTTAACACGTTAATTCTTCAGGGATCGGCGGTTGACTTTTGCTTTAAAGTCTAAGCCAGGTACGTCCAACCCGTGACTCGCGCTGTATAACCAAAATTGGAATAACCGAATGGGAATTTTATCATTTGAATAATTTTACCCACGAGTAATTACGCCTCTCTTTTTTTAATTTGACGTTAGAGTGACTAATTACGAATAATTTCCAAGAGCCAACGAAGTAGCTTGTATTTTAGACGATTAGCGTGCTTGCTGCTCTACTCTCGGTTGACATGTTGCCAGCGAACGTGCAAATGTATTGAGTTGCAATCGGATATACGACTCGAGGAAAAATTTGTCCAAGTGGCTCTGTTAGACTTTTACGAGCCACGTCTGTCCAGAGAAAAATATTCAGCACTTTAGGAACACGCGAAGTATGTACACAAAAGATAAAATCAGAATAAAAATTTTAGACGAGCATCTCGAAAATATCAAACCAGATATCGACGAATGAACTGGTATCTAAAAAAAAAACAAGCTCAGTGTTCTCGTTAAAAGTTCCCATATTTCTTTAATTGATACAAATGTATTTTTTTTCTAATCAACGTGTTGTTTCACTATAAAAGTTGTTTCAATATTTTCATAAATAATATAAGTTACATCGAACTGGCAAGAAAATATGTAAACTACACCCGACCTTCGACAAATTTTTGTTGGCCCGGAAGATTTAGGCTGGACACTCGTGGTTTAAGCAAACGTCGATCGTTCGACGTCACATTCGACTTTTACTGCTGTTTCGACGCAGAATTCGAGATTTTCGACTACCGTTGCAGATTTCCAATTTCCAAAGCAGTTTTCATTTCGAATTCAATACTTTGGGTATTTCAATATTTTTATATTTATCATATTCGGTTTCGACTTTCGCCTCTTTTCCGACGAATTTGACATTTTTGCAAGAGTATCTATCACTATTGCAGGCGTCACGTAAATTTCGTCAGAGTTCTTCATTGATTCACGATTTCCATCTTGTGACGGCGGACGTTTGCTTATTGTTAGACTTTAAAGCAAAAGTCAATCGCCAGTCCCTAGGGACCGCAGTTGTATTAAACGTGTATTAAACAATTTATTCTTATCTCGGTTGCCTGTGCTATCGACGATTTCCCGATAAACCGCGACCTGGCTCGATAACTTCTCTCGATGGAGAGCGGCCGCGACAGTAGACCGTAAAATCACACCGAGTACGTTTCGATAAACCACCCTGAAAGAAAGGTAGCTGCGTAATCCGAGAGAAATCTATCGCCTGGCCAGACTGTTTGACGCCGTTCTCCGCTTATCGATCCGGGGAGTCGCAGTTCAATTCGCGGTACGTTTTTCATTCGCGTTGAATCGTCGATTTTACACGCAGTGAGAAACGAAAGTTTCGCATTGAACGATATTTGTAGAAAACGTTAAATTTTTCAAGGAGAAGGAAAGTTGAAATTATTTCCACGTGATCGGTGATGTTGCATATTTTATCGCATTATATTGATTAACTATTTACGAGAGGGAAGTTCCACTTGAACTGCGCATAGCGGTATTTTTACTGGCACGTGGCACTTTTTTTTTTTTTTTTAAGGAAATAAATTTTCCGATATTGGCACTTATCTTTCTCTTTTTCTAGAAATGTTGTTCAATTGACACAAACTGTTTCGCAAAAATGAAAATAATTTGACAGACGATGATTAACTGAACTCTCTTGATTTGAATCCTTACAAAATTCTGACGTTGAAGCGTTTGACTGATTTGAAATAAATTTCCTCGGTAATTAGGCTCAATGCTAATGGAGTAATGAGTAAAATTTATGACTCAAAAATATCGTGATCGTTCTAAAGATTATTGATGAGTCGTTAAAAGTTTATTCAAGTTGAAATTTTAAAAGGGATATCGAAGGAGAACATCAATTTTTCTACTGTTTCTTGGCAAACGAGTGGCTCATACATGCATGAGGATTGGTAATTTTTATACTTGACACTCTTTTTCTCGATATTAACAATTTATTTATTTTCTTTTTTATTAAATACGACCTTTTTATACTTTATAAAATTACAGATTACTTCGTATCATTTGCCTTTTGTTCGCCATTGTACGTATTACGTGTCTACCACAATGCTAATATCTACATTCTCGAATAATCGAGCTTTTAATTAGGTATTTAAATCATCATCAGTCTGACGTGGAGGAGATCTCTTTCCAGTTGATCGATTACTTCGTGAAACAGTTGGTGAAACAACTGGTGATAAATATGACGAGTCTCACTTTGTCAAGCAATTTCACAATCCAATACACACTTTAATGTAAAAATTACGTACAGTTACAAAATTTAATGTTTGGATTAGGCATACGTTTTTCCGCGAACATTTGAAAAACAATAACAACGCTAATGACTAAATTAATAATTACTCGTTTTCAAAACGTCGCAGATTCATCATATATTTGAAAAGTTTGAAACATTAACAACATTAAAAATTGAAAAAATATTAACAACTAAATTGATATCACTCGTTTTCAAGACGTCGTTGATTCGTCGCCTGTTTGAAAAATTTCTTTTCAAAAATCAACCTCGCAGCTAGTGCGATCTTGGCACGTAGTATCTTTCTTTATCTGTAGGTCGTTCCCGCTATCTGTTTTCTTCTTGAAACCAATTTCAAAAATGCAGAACAAACACGAGATAGCGAATTATAGATTTCCGTCGACGATTCGTAATTTACCCTGCGTCTCGATTCTAATGAACGGGCCACGATCAACCACAGTCCCGCTGTACTCCGTCTCACGAAATCGCGTGTTTTCGGAGATTATTCGTCGCATTTGATTCAGTTTCGAACGAGATGAAGCTGTATCACGCGTCCCCCCTCGCAATCGTAAAGGTCGAGTCGATAGACCTCGTGTTATCGGCTTTAAGCGAACGACCGATCGTCGAACCACCTGTTTCCACTTGACGTCCGCGATCTACGGAACTCCGAAGTCTTTCCTTTAACAACTGCGAGTTCTCAGAATGGAATCGAAAGAGCGAATGATGAGCGAATTAATCTTAATTGAACTTTGAATACCAAAGTTCTTACTTGAATACCAAACAATGCTTGTCAATTTGTTATTTAAAGTAATTGAGCAATGTTTATTGATTTATGTTGTTTAAGCATTATTTTATTTATTACTGTTTTTTATTTATTTTTTACGTTTTATTTGCGTTATTTAAACATTTAAGGTTTCTTTCTGTTTGCGAAGACTTTTAAAAATATTGGAATATTTATTTAGAAAGCAAACAAAGTACGAATTTTAATATTACGTTTGACTGTAAAAATTGTGCTGCCATCGACGCGACTATTCGTAAATATCTTGGACTTAAGATTAATAGTTCTGTAACAGTCTGTAACCTGTAATTACAGGTGGGCTGACGCAGCACGTTGTTCAATGTGTATCATTGTGAGGTACGTAAATGTGGCATATTCGTTAAAATTCCAAACATTTGATAGTATTTATTACACGAATAAAAAAGTGTGTGTAGTCACTTGGACTTTCGAAATCGACTTTTTATCATGTATTACTTGTTTCCAACATTGCCAAATGTAATCATCGACACGTAATCGAGTTCCCACTCCCACAGAAAGTGCCGAGCCGACAAAATTTCGAGATACATCACGCGTAATATACTCGCGAAAGATGTGCAAAATACGCTCGTATATTTACGCACTAATAAATACAATGGCGAGTAAACATCGTCTGTAACGAAACGCGATTGTGTCGCTGTTACGGTATAATTGGCATTAAAATCGGAATTAAGATGACGATCTTGGTCGTGGCTGTGAAGGATGCTTCGTCGACGAAGCGACGGTGTAGCCTCCGTCGAGGTGAGCCGCCGCTGTTACCATGTTTGGCGACCCGCTCCCATAAAATGTCTCGGCAGACTGGTCGGTCGCGCGCTCGTCCGGCTACACGCGGCTACGCGCTTCGCTCTCCTCGCTCCGACTAGCCAGCAACAACCTACTCTCTTCTACCCGGCCCGGTAGATAAATCGCGTCCGAGTCAACGAGCTCTCGCCAGTGCGCCAGCAGCCATCGCAAGCTTCTATCCGGTGGTACTAGGTGGTAAATGAGAGAAAGAGAAGAGCGAGCTTGTGTGCACGCGGGCCACACCCTAGCCAGCGGAGAGACTCCGTGGAAAATCTGGCGATGTTTGAAACGCATCACGCAAACGCACTGCATCGCGTTGTGCGTACGTTTTCTCTCTTATTGTTCGTCGATCTTTGAAAACTTTCAAGTTCCGAAACTGCAACAGATACTATAATACCTGTTTAACCTACGAAAATAATAATTCAGAAATTGGGATGACACTTTTTGTGTAGGTAAACTTGACCTACGTGGTTTACGCGCGTCGAGAATTTTTTGCCCCAAATTGCAAATATTTTCTCAGTTATAAGTATGTTTAAATGATAAGTTTGTTACTTCTTGATAATTTCAATCCAGTGATATATCGACGAGTTCAAAAGAAAAAGAAAGCGACGAATTATCGTATACGGTTCGGTCACTCGTTATGGTCCGCGAACCAGTTGCCAGCGCAAGGGGTTAAAATAAATATAATGTTTATTAATTTAGGAATAAAGAATACTAAAGAAAGTTCGAACATGGCAATGACGGAAGATATTAAGCTCTCGCTAGACTCTCATAATTTTCTCAACATCTACAAACAAATTTTTCCTGCAATCACTCGCTACTCTCTCGAATTTCCTCACTATCTGCACACTTTCACGACTCGCTACTCTCTGTCCGAAATCTTATCCTCAAAACTTCGGTCCTTCGCACAGACACGCACAGACACAACCATAATTTCATGTTTCGTGTTTTAAAACTTGAGCGGCAAGATTCAAACAGTCCCAAGCCGGACCTTTGCTGTGACAATCGCATCAGGGGAACGCACAGCAGGCGACAGTTGCCTCGCTATTAGGCACAGGAAATAGTTTCTGAACAATTTCCGTGGTTTCCTTACTTTCTAACCCTTAACTACTTCTTATCATAGATCACGGCAGCATGTGCCTTTTAGGTACATTTTCTTTGCGAATCTTTGAAAATGGCCCCGGAAACTGAAATAGATATCGTTGTTCGGGAAAGTTCCCATAGTCTAGTCGCCAGAGAAGGTTTATGGGCTTCAAGTGGCCTCCAGCAGGCTTAATTCGCCACAAACCTTTAACCTTCTGGCTGATCTTTGTTTCTACATCCAACAAGGCATAAACAAAGGCATTGAGTTTCCCGAATACAGACATAGTGTCTTGATCAGATTGCAGCAAAATGACAATAAGCATCTGCGTTGCATGTCCCATCTTAGGAGCAGGCGATGGAAAAGGACCCTAGCTAGCTTTCTCTGTTTTCCATCGGCTTACAAGCAGAATCTTTTCGACACTTCGATGCAATCCGGTACAGCTCTCGCGATACACGTGAAGAATTACTACGAACAGCCTAACATTCGTCTCTCACGATCTAGAAGACCACACCGAAGAGAAATATATTCTCTTGATAGTCAATCGCGCGAAATATACAATTCATTTACCATCAGTTAACGTCATAGACTTTGTCACGCTCAGATCGCGCGCGAATTGTCATAATACTTGTTCAACCCTTAACTGTTAGGATGACGAAGTGAAATTGACGCGCCATTTGTGTCTTAGGTATATTTTCTCCTTTCTTGCTATTTGTGAATCTTTGAAAATGATTCAGAATTTGAAATAGATATCGTAGTATTCGTTTAACCCTTCGCTGTTAGGATGACGAAGTGAAGTTGACGCGTCATATGCGTCCTAGGTATATTTCTCTCTTTCTTGCTATTTATGAATCTTTGAAAATGGTTCAAAAATGGAATAGATACTGAAATAGATGCTTATTTAAGTTTTTGACCTCAGACATACATTTTCTTCTTTCTTGCTATTTATATAAATTATCCAAAAATTGGAATAGATAGAATTATACTAGCTCAACCCTTAACTATTATAGTGATTGGTATATATCATATACATCACATTTTCTTTTTTTTTTTTGTTATTTATGGATCTTTGAAAATGCTTTTTTTAAATTCTGAACTACTACAGTGATCACAAAAATTGAACAACATTCCTTTTTTTTTTTTTTAAGTTCTTTCATCTTTATCTTTGGAGATGATTTAAAATTCTTACGGTAATCATAGAAATTAACATATTGGCCTCTTTTTTCTGTTCTTCGAAAATGATATTAGGAATTCGTTGCAAGTAAGGAACTTCAATACAATTCCTGATTTATTGTCAGAGACTAGGTTAAAAAGCATCGAATTATCGTATATCACTCTTGAACTCTGGTTTAATAAACGAGAGAAAATGAAAAAAAAAAGAAAGAAAATACAAAGTTGTAGACTTTCCGAAATTCTTGGAACACGTTACGAAAATCTAGAAAAGCAAGCTTTCTAATCTTTTAGAAACACGAACGCCTTTCGTTTATCGCCTCCGTTTGACCGTTGTTATCTCCAAGGTAGCCCGAAGGAAAACGGCGCTTCTCGTTTCTCCCTTTCGCATTGCATGCGATACGAAAATCTCGGCTTGCACCGACCAACCGACGGTGGTCACAAATGTACGCACGGATGTTGAAAAAAGACACGGGACACGACATGACAGTACGACAGCGACGGTACGGCGCATCTTTCTTGTCACGTTCGCATAACCGATCGATCGGGTACGCTTCCACTGAACGAACCAGCAACTCGAGTACGACATCGATCATCAGCGGCTCGTGAAGGTATCCGCGCATTTATCATAGAAGAAGAACTGTTATATAAAACAGTTTGAAGTTTCATTGGAACTTTCGTTCCCTCCTGCAACAGGAGACACGGCTGTTACGATTGCGTTGTTAAAATTTTAGATGAATTTGATAAAATTTTCGATCGATTTTCTCAGAAACGAAGGCTTTGATGAAAAAATTTCATTCTTTCTATTCACGTGAAATCATTTTCTAACTGGGTTGTACCGCTCTGCGTGTATGCTTCCATTAACTATCCTGTAATTTTTATAACGAGCACATTTTTAAATTTGTTTCAAATTTGACTGTGACCATCATGGTTGTTCACTACGGTGATGAAACGTGGAAAAACGAGGAAATCTCTTCGACAGCTCGTCTTCTCTTTTCGACATCCTCCCCTGATAAACCGAGCTCGTTCTTGGTTCATCAGAGATACGAGCGACGGCACGTATACACCTTCTCTTGACGTATCTCTTCTACTCGGCGATTAAAGCGTACGTTTATTTGTTCAACGCCAGTTATCTACCGTGAGCAAATAAAAAATATAGAAATGATGTAGCCCGAGACAAACTCTCGATATCACGAATTTATGAATCGAGCACGATAAACTCTCGTTTATCTACTTTGCTTGTAAAAATTAATAACAATATTTGCTCATAAAAATAATATAAAATAGCTGGAATTGTGTTTATTTTTAGCAACTGATAAGTAGAAATAAATTTGTTCTGCAACGTGGAAAATGTAACGAGACAGATAGTGAATTGCATGAATAATGATAAAAGTTGTATTGTAACACGTGATATAACCGATGAAGAAACAACGTTGCGTAAATGCAACAATTCATTTGCAGTTCTTCGATTTTACACTGTCAGATCTGATTCTGATAAGATTCTATCGTTGTCTCGTTCCAAGCTTCTTGGACATATTTTTTTTATTCGTTTCGAATCCATTTTCGGTAAAAAATACAAATTTCCAAGATATTCACAAAAATTTTTACCTACAGAAATAATTTCTAAACATGATCGTACCATTCATTTTTTTTTTAGAAATCTCACGTGTTCGATTTTAAGCACAAAGAGATAAAGACGAGTATTGCCGGCCAGATCGATATCGATACTTTTGCTAACTTCAAGAAAATATTCGGCGTTCCCAAAATTATCATTATAGACTCGAGATGGTATCTTACAAACGAAAGAGAAAAGAGCTTCTGAAAGAATGACGATAAGATAAGAGAGATTCATTTCTGTAGCGATATTCGATACGAATGGACAAGTGATCTTTCTGATTGTAAAAACAATTTTTGTTTCATTTTCTATGTGTATTATGTTACCTTTGTAGTATCAATATTAATTATATTAATGTTATATACTATGTGGCACTAGTATAATTTTTTAATGTACATTCTTTTAATACATTCTTATACATAATAATATAAAAATTTGAAAATGTCAAAGTTGCATCGAGAATTTCGTTTAGCAAAAAGTTCAACAGAGACCCGTTCGAAGATCTCGCAAAATACATCCAGTTGAGTTTTCTCCGTTTTTGTAACTTTTTGCATCTTCGGTTTAATATCCTAGCACTGACGAAGATAAAATTCAGTCCTGTGAGATTTTTAACATTCTGTAATAATTATGAAAATGGAATTCCATGAATCTCGATATTTCTTCTAGTCAGGTTCTAAAACATATAAAACCGAATGAAACTGACATATTTCGATCTATTTCGTCAAAGCAATTTCTACAGGCGTTAAAATTAACGAAGCCAGAGTGGCTCCAATCGTTCACTTAAGAATTAATCTAAACTATCGACGCGACCCATTGTTCAGATTAATTAATGGTAAATGTTAAATTTTATCCAACGCCGCTCTATAATCGTCAGAAGCCATTCTGCCATTCGAAACGGTGTTTCTACTCTCGACCTGTCCGGATAAACGATGTTCTACCGATCTTGAAATCGTTCTATACCGTTCGACACCGTTCGACATGCACCGTGTGTACATACATACGCGTGTTCAGGACGAATATGGTAGCTTTAATGCTTCTCGTTGGCCTTATTCGCGGCGGATGTCACGGTGCACGTTTCTCCACCGATAAATCTCGATCCTCCGCTTCGTTCGATATCGTTCTTATTTTCTTGCCCCAGCTATGCATGTATACAGCCTGCGAACGATCGACCACGATACCACGGAGGATCGAAAGAAGCGACGAGAGTAAAGGCCAGGAGTGTCATTTATAAAATTACAAATCAAAGACCAAAGAGCATTGAAATCCGGGACGTTTTTGCGTTTTAAATACTAGCTTCGGCGAAGAAGTGACCGCGTTCTTTTGTGCGCGAATGAAAGGCGAGTTTTTTTCATCAGAAACAAATGTATATCGTGTCCATTTTGTTCGATTGTCTCTCGCGCCATCTTTCGGACAACTTTTAAAGAAGCGTAATCATTTCTATCTTCTTTCGACAGAAGACAGTTCCAAGAACTATTTGACGTCCTCGTTCGCCAGTGAAGCTCACAATTAGCAAATCGATCCTTTGAGTCATTCGTCAACAATTTATTTACGAAGTGTCACTTCAAAATAAAACGATATAGCATCGTTCAAATTGTGTAATTGGTATTTAACGCGAAATTTCGTTGATTACACTGCGTGTGATACCGTTTAAATTTATAGGAATCATCAACGTGCATTTGCTAGAACAAGTACAATATACAAGAATTAGTGATACGTAAAATTATATTCTCCGCCATTTTGTGAACTTCCGTAAGAAGCAGGGGAGAAGTTTGTGCCCAATTATTCCGAATTACGTGAATTATCGAGTGTCAATTGACTCAGAAATTTCTTCCTTTCAGAATTCTTTTCATCCTGTTCAAGTTATACTGTTATACTGTTATACATCGCATCGTGCAACACCAAACGTAATCACGTGACAGTTATCAGCAGATTATGAAAAGAGGAAATCCGAGCTGTTGGCTAGACTTAAGTACGATGTCCACTCAGAAAGGGCAGTCGAGTGAAAATGGTAAAAGTATGTATCTTCCACTAGCGCAGTTTCAAGTTACGTGTCTCTTGAAAACCAGGACAAACCCAGAGAAACCCGGAAAAGAACAGGCCTGACAGAGACAGCCCTAGTAGCAGAGCGGCGAAACGGATAAGAAAAGTCACTTGGCACGATATTTATATTCGAAGAAAGTCCCGCATCCTTTTTAGAGTTTCGGGACCACCGTGACGTTCCTACCACCGTAGTATCGCGCGTGCTTTTAAAAAGTACCCCGCCGGAGACCACCGCAACGTCGACCGGAATATTTTATCGCCGGTGAGCAGGAAGGGGATACTCGGAAGGAGAGTCCGGAATTTCGTGACTTCGTCCTTCCATCTGTGTATCATATGGCGTATCGCGCGCTCGGTATTCTTCTTATCATTGTTTCTGTTAACACTTTCACGGCGGGCGTCGCACATATGCATATGCGTTTGACGTTGGTTGCCCAAAAGCATCCAACATGATCGAATAAATGAAAATATCTGTTCTGGAACAACCGTGTCAAAATAGTCTGTTACGTACCACGGTATTATAATTTAAATGACAATTATCGAATAAACAGATTTATAGAACTGTGTGAAATTAGTATTAATTTTGACAAGAGTATCGGCGTTCTTTTTGTAAAATACGGAAGTCTGGGATCAGATAAATAAATAAAAAATCGTGTCGAAATGTTCTTCTTGCAAATTTATTTATATAATTTAATAATAAATGGACAATTATGTCCAAACAGAAGTTGGCATTAATTTCGACAAAAGTACTCGTATTTTTTAAACAATTGTCGAAAAATCTGAAATCAGTCGTATTGATGGGCTCGATCGTTACAGTGTTAGAATAACAGAATCGCGTAATGATAGTTCTAACAAATAATATTTCTTGCATACAATTTTATTACTTTGAGTGTCCCATTGGGAAAGTGTCAAGTAGATTCCACAATTTTATGAAATTTAACGTCTAAACCTGCCCCTAAAGTATAAAATTTGCGTCAGAGAAATTACAGTACACAGGAAAATGTTTATGTTACAATGGAAACTTTTATTCGTTGTACGTACACTTTAGGAACAATCAGGGTACAACTTGATATATTAACAGTTGAGGTATTAATTCTCAAATGGTATCGCATAGAAATTTACATGTAGAATTTACTAGTCGGATAGTTCAAATTTCGAGTGCTCGGTTTATTTTACGTACGATTAAACGATCTATTAATTTTTATTCGTCTAGATAAAAAATTACTCAACCAAGCGCAATCGAGATGTTTTCTCCAAATTTCCAATGGTTCTCTAGTTGAGGATTAATATCATTGCGATAACTATCGCTTGTTGCTTAATGGGTTAAACAAAAAATTCGTCGCCAGAAGACTTTGAATTTTCTCCCCTCGACGAAGAAACCTGCGAAACTCGATGTTTTCTTATTAATTTTATTTATAACGAGTGCTTCCCCATTTCTTGTTACGGCGTCACACTTCCGAGGCAGACAGATGTACGTACATATATAAAACGTAATGTAACCACGTGGGTCCAGCGACGTCTCGGGACGCGTCCTCCTTTATCCCGCTATCTATTCATAGACGAGAAAGCGAGCTGTCACCGTGACACGGACGTTCAAAGACAAAGAGCGTGCAAAAGGAGAGACAACGTCGTCGGGTCGTTGTCATCGTCGAGAGACGTCGGAGGACGTCCGAATAAATGATTCGCGACCACTCGATAACAACCTGGCATCGTACGAAAGTTGACGGACGTTGTGTAAAAGTAACACGACACACGGATGTTTAATTATTAGGCTGCGGATTTTTATACGAATTTACTGGCAAATTCCACGTATGTTCGGTGACTTCTGTTAATATTTCGAACGGTGAATACTTGAACTGTTATAATTTTGAAAATATCACGCGAGGAGCCTGAATTTCAAAGCTCGAAGTCTCTGCTTCTACTTTTTAAAAATGTATCGGAGATTTGCGAATGCAACAGGCGAAGAGATCGCGCGATGAAGCATACCTCTCCGATCATCATTAACGACCAGTTGCTTTAATAGAAAAATATGGATTAAATATTTCGTCAATAAAATATAAAATTTTCATTGACGGATAAATAATAAATACTGGTATTGAAGTTCAAATAATTTCAATTGTGTGATCTGTTAACAATGATAATTTTGATATTAAATCTGAACAACGTTAATGAAATAATCGTAATTATAAGTAATATAATAAGATTATGAAATGAAATGAAACTATCAGAATTGAAATGAATTTGAATCTTGAAGTATAAATATACGTATTTCAATTTTTAATAAAAATCCAATAATAACGACCAAATATGAGTTCCTCCATAACCTCGTTAATTATACTTCTGCACAAAAGTTGAACGCAAACGCGTCTGACGCTTATAAGAAATTCCGCCGTCGAAACGACGCGACGCGCGCGCACACGAGAAGAGAAAAGGCGTCGCGGTCGAAAGTCGCGGAGCAGTGGACGACCAGGAGGGCGCACAAGGTCGACGACCTCGTCTACGTCCCCGCGTCCACTGCCTCCTTGCGTTCGGATCGCGTTTATTCTCGATCGGTCAATGATCGATTGAGATCACGAGATGACCACGGCTTCGGATTGCTTCTCGGCTCTTCGTCGAGTTTTTCTTCCCGAGTTCTCATAAAAGAGACCTGTACCTGTTTCTTAACGACGGATCACAGCCCGTGAGCTGGTCGTCAGACGTGAGCTCACGCGAACGTCGAAGCGGACATTGCGACGAACGTCGAATTTCGTGAGCTACTCGTGACAGGAGCAGTTTGTTCGTTCTTTGTTTCTCGTGGCTACGAGAATTTTCTTATGATTGTTGTATCCCTGTGCGAACATATCTCGAGGAAACGGAGCTTAAAATTTGTCTCCATTAGCAAACATTTTGTCACAAACGATCTATCTTTGTTAGTTATTCTTATATATTTTTGCGCGTTGGCTGTGTTTTTTCCAACACTTGAACGTAACGAAAGAAAATGCATAGGACCACGTTTCAACGGAAAAATAGAATTGTGTTTCTCCGTTATGTAAAAATATACGGAATCGCATTCAAATAAGAATGAAATGCACATATTTACATGTATATGCGTATAAATTACTCACTGCAACCACATTCGGCTTCATATTTATTAAATCGATCATTTCGTCACAATGAAAGTCAAAAAAGTATATCGATTCTTACGATCGGACCACGCGTCGTAAGAAATATAAAAAAATTAAATTTAAACAGGTCAGTAATTTGGAACTGGACAACTAGCTCTTAATTGACTGTTTTCTTAATAGTTTTGCTATTATTAAGAAAATGATCAATAAGGGAGAAATTATTCCAACTTGTGTTGATCTCTAAGAATAGTGCACGTACAAACCACGCATTCATTTCGGTATTTCTGCTCGCAGGTGAAACTCGATAGAGGGAAAAGGGAGGACGAAGAGCCATCGCGATGGATCGATGGCCGGTGCAACTGGCGATCCTAGGGACGCTGGTCGCGAGCCTACACGCCGCCGTCGATTTTCGACACATCTCCTACGAAGGTAAGAACCGTATCGTTGCGTTCCCTCTTCGAAGATTAGATGTGTGCGATTAAATGCGCGGCGCACGTGACTTTTCGCACGTCGAACGCGAACTCGAGCAAAACTCGCGTTTTCACGAGACAGAGAGAGAAAGAGAGAGAGAGAGAGATCCCCTTCTTATCTCGGACGATTAGCGAGTAGAGAAAACTGCGAATATATCTTGAGACTCGATACGGACGAGCAACTTTTTCACACGCGTTATCGAGTAGAAAGGAATGTACTGCGCAGCGCTGTTAAATTCCACTTTCGCAATTATAATGATATTGATAATGAACTGGCGGTGAAGCACCGGCGAATGCTCGTACAAATTCGCATTTTTTGCGAACGAGTACAGGTATTTAAAGAAATACAGTGTTTATTTTTATAGTACCGAAAGAAACAAAGCAGCAAGAAACGAATGCAACGGAGCATTTGTTTAAACGAAGCGGAGGGAACTGATCAACTTCGCGTTTTTATTAATACGTGTCTTGATTTTGTTACATAAATACAGGATATATCAGGAAATCCCAAAACACGAATGACTTGCTTTCATAAATTCGTTCGTATTGATATAAGTAGCAATAAATCTGGAAGTAAATTTTTCTAAAATTTAATTTACGATATCGTCATTTTTTTCTGTGGCTTCTGAAAG
>KQ435710.1:321939-338300 GCA_001276565.1 Melipona quadrifasciata
TCTGAAAGGTTCAGTCATGTATCTAGTGTAACGTGTAGGTGCAGTTTGGATATTTTATGTTTTTTCACATCATAATTAAAATTTGAATGTTTTTACATATTTTTCCGTATTACAATTAAAATTTAAATATTTTACATATTTTTTCATATATTACAATTAAAATTTGGATGTTTTACATATTTCTTTTTACATTACAATTACAATTTGAATATTTTACGTATATTATCACTGGAATTTTAGCGAGGGTAACCCAGAAAATCGGGCCTCTTTAGGTGCAACGCTAATGCAACGAAAATTAGCGATTGGTTGATTTGGATCACGTGATTCGTGAGGGGGCGTGGCGTAGACCTCGAATAGGAGTGGCGTTGCCTGTAATTCGTTTTGTATCGATTCAAATGTCAGCATATCGATAAAATTTTATGGCAAAAAAGTCGTCTTCATTTCCTAGTCAGAACAGTTGCTTCTGGGCCTTTCAGCGAGACGAATCGTACTAGGGTACAAGTCGTGCAGTTTTTTTCATATTGCGCGTATCTTTGCGTTTCCACAAACTGTTCCACAAACATCCACAGTTTAAATTTCACAAGTGTAATTTTGCGAGAACCAAGTAAGAAACAAGAATACAACCGGATATACCTATGCTCGCGGTGCAAATTGGTCCGCATCCAATTGAGAATTTCTCAAACCCCTCGAACATCAAGAATAATTTCACCGATCAGATTAGATACGAAATCTCAGATAAACGGTAAATGAATGGCAACCTTGCGGATTTCTCGGAACCGCGGGCAGAAGAGTTAGAGAGTTTGCGCAAGAGTTAGAGAGAAGAGGCTATCGCGCGTGGGCGTGCAAACTCGTCGCGTTGGTCGCGTGGCTACGATTCGACGGTGTACTTGGCGTCTTCGTCGTCTCATCGAGAAAGGAAAAGTCGGATCGCGAGGGCCGTTGAAAGTTTCGCCAACGATTTCCCGACGTGTTTGCCTCTACGATTCGAGGCCCGCGCGCGGTTCGGTTTCGACTCGCGGCCACGCTGAGAGCGTAGGCGACGAACGTGGCACGCGTCGCCACGCGCGCGTATCCTCGCCGCTGCTCTCGCGACACCCGTTTCGATCCGTGGTCCTCTCTTTCTCACCTTTATCAGCGTACTCTCTTACTCTCTGTCTCTCACTCGTCGCAATCGATTCGTCGATCCTTGGCGGATCTCGAGCTTTATCATCTGGTGTCTTCTAACAGCGTCGCGTAACTTCGTTTTTCCTTTCTCCCGTCGCGCGAGGTCGCGGACACGCGAGAGTCCTCGAACATCCTTCCTACGTTACGTTACGTGGAAACATTTTTCTGCCGCGTTGCCTCGTTCCAGGATCGTTGTTACGACAACGGCCATCGTTCGCATGCGTAATTTTTTCTTCGTTTTTTCTACAATGTACTATGCATGCTCCAGCTCGATGATGGTAAGGGGTAGTATACGTAGAAGAGATACTTATACTTTTCGTTCAGAGGTTTGGAGCAGAACTTTGTTTCTTTCAAATGGAGTAAATCTTTTCGTACTTTAAAACTTTCGTACTTTCGTAACATCCAAATTTTAACTGTAATATATAATACTATTCTTTCGTAACAATAATACAATGTAATAAGAAAGTCCTTACCCCTTTCGAAACTGTAACACGTCCAAAAGCGCGAACGCCAATTTATTAATTACACATTCGAAACGACGAAAATTCCTTTATTTCGCCCAAATATATCAAATACATATACATATATATATATAATAAGTAGCACGTGCATATCTATAGTACAAGTAGTAAATGTCTTTACATTTGGTATACGCTCGTCTTCCATCAGATTCACGTAAACCGAGTAGTTCTGTCGATGAATCGATAAGTGAACATGACGATAGGACGATAGGAAGAGGGAAAAACGAATGAAACGCGTCTTTCAGGGAGTAAAAGAAGTCCCCTGGAGAGAGAGAGAGGGTGGGGAGGGGGAAGGTTTGGGACCGCGCGGGAGGGGTGGGGAAGGAGAAAGAGGAAAAGAAAAGGCGGAGAGTGAAGGGAGGATACCCAAGAGGCCTTCGAGATCAGGTTATGCTAACTGGGGCCCCGTTCGTCCCACACGTATCTACTTATAAGCGCACGTACGCGGCTCCACGGACGTTGTTCCACGGTGGTTGTGTGCATGGCAGGCACGCGCGACACAGGCAAACACGTGCCCCCGAGTATACGTGGAAATGCGAGAAGTACGACGAACCGCGGTGCGGAGCTACCTTTGCGGAATCGTTTCGCCGCGTCGGCAAACCGGCTGAAAAACAATAAGAGAAAGACGAAGAGGAGTAAGAGCAACGAGAGAAACTTAGAAGGGGAGATAGAAAGCAACGGAGATAGATGCACACGTGTCGTATACGTGTATATAGTAATATAGAATGCTTATGAATGTATTATAGAACACCTATCACGGGAGAGACTTTTACGCGCAACGATGAAACAGGCCAGAGGAAAGTTCGTAGAGTAAAAGATCCGAGTTTGTATGTAGTTTAAGTTTAATTTTAGAAGTTACTCTGAAAAGTTTATATAGTTCATATAGAAATATGAAAATATTCGAATACTTAATATCAGAGAACTTTTTGTTCATGTATTATTGATGGTCAGAAGGGAAAGTAAAAGATACAAGCTCAAGACATATCTTTGGTTCAATTTAAAAAGATGTAGATATACGTGTCTCGCGAAAGTATTCGAAGACTTATCATGGGAGAATTTTTTTGTATCTACAATGATGGCGACCTTTTTGCCATAAAATTTTATCGATACGCAAACATTTGAATCGATAGAAAACAAATTACAGGCGCGATCGCTCAGTACCAGACAACGCCACTCCTACTCGAGGTTTACCCCACGCCCCCTCGCGAATCACGTGACCCAAATCAACCAATCGCTAATTTTCGTTGCATTAGCGTTGCACCTTTTCTGGGTTACCCCAACTAAAATCACTTTCAGTGATAAAAAAAATTAGTACACAATGTGTACGAATAATCATCCTGTGCTTATCTCACAAATGTGGTCCCGTCGTTAAGTTTTATTAATGTAACGGATGATACTTACGATCAATTTAATAAAAGTTCAATAAAATTAACCACTACGTTAAATATCGTATGCGGTGCGTGTATGATGTACATACGTGCAAAAAGGAGAGGAGAGAGAGAGAGAGAGAGAGACGCATGAAACGCGTCCTGCTTTACGCGATGCTGCCTTCCCGAGCGAACGAGACGAGAAAGGCCGAGCGAACGCGCGAGATCGTGTTTGGTTACGCGTTGGTGGTAGTACCAAGAAAAGTCCTCGAGCACGTTGGTCGATTTTTTTCGCCGAGGTATCGGCGAGGTATTGTGAACGGACACACACAGCTTCGACATCCGCAGCTCTCTTCGATCGCCTCGGGAACGCGACGAAAAAACTAGAAAATCCGCCGAGCTAGGAAGATGCTGCTCGCGGCTCGTCGAACGTCGCTAAACTAGTTTGTCCGGAAGCGAAAAACGGCCCCGCTCACATCCTCTCGTTCTCGGAACGTGGAAACGATCGCGATCGCGACGGCGACACACACGCGGCGAGCAAGAAGCGGAAGAGCAACGTCGATGGAATTCGTCGAAACGAAGAGAGAACCTCGAAGAGAGGCTACTGCGTAGTACTACTCGCAATCTTCGTTCCCCCTTCGTCATATTTTCCTTCGTCCGCTCTTCGCTGCATCTTTTTCCCTTTCTCCTTTTATTAATTGCGCGATTGTTAGCGAGACTACGGGAGAAAGTACGTAAAGCGCTGTATTTTATGTCAGGGGAGAGTCTTTCTCTACCAATGGTCTGAGGTTTTTGTCAGTGTCTCGAGGTGAAAATGAAAATTTCAGAAACGAGTTTGTTTCCGAAACAAAACTTAATGGAGGGAAATGGATTTTTGTGAAATTTAATGACAAGTATTGACAATTCGCGAAAATGATATGGTTGTGATTTGTTAAATCAGTAAATTTTTATATCTGAATGAAATCTGGCAGCAAAAGTCGAAACTGATATTCTGACTTTTGTCTCTCTTCTCTGTATAATTTTCTTAGATATTTACTTTCTGTGATATAAAGAACTTTAAGTTTAAAAATGATGTTCGGGAACGCGAGAAAATAGAAAAATTGCAGTTACAGCGATTTAATTATTGTTTCATTCCTGACGGATGCTAGCCTGTTCCAACAAGATGGAGTCACCACGTACTCTCAACTGCTGTTCGATGTTGCTAGACAACAGGTTGTCGTTGGCGCTAGGTACGTGTGTCGCAAGTGGAAACGATTCTGAGATGTCGTAGAGTCGAGACACATCTAGATCTTACTCGCTTCTGAATACAAAAAAATTGCTCAAATTTTATTTCGATCCTATTGATCTTTAATACTAGAACTATCGACACATAAAGATCGAAGCGTACAATTTCCATCAGAGACATTGAAGTCCAAGAAATAGGGAAACTTTATAATATAACGAAAAGCTTTTATTTATATATCTTACGAAAAATCATTTAAATCGATTACACATCTGTAAAATGTCTAACAGAAATTATAAATTTGTCATTTTGACCACTTTGATAGTTCTAGTAGAACTAGTGTTATCAAGAGATTTTATTTAAATCATTTGAATCGCTGAAAATACAGCGTTTACACACCTGTGAAATGTCTAATAAAAATTATAAATTTGTCATTTTTACCACTCTGATAATTCTATTGTAGTATTAACTAGTGTCAGTATCGAGCGATTTTACGATCTCGCTACACGTCGTTTCCACTTCCTATTAGGTTTTCGTCTATTTCTAAGTCCTAGGAGTTCCGAGAAATAGACGAACGCGGAAGCGCGATCGAAAAACAACGCGCGTCGAATGCGAAGAATCGAGACCGATCGCGAGATCGAGACACGACGGCGGTTTGGCGGTTCGCCGAGTCGTCGACCGGTTATTTCTTTTCGACGAAAGAGAAACATCGACGGGAACCGCGTCTTTGGCTGTTCGCCAAATTGCTGGTCTTTTACTCGACCCACTCGAAAATGTGTTTCTCTTATCCCAGTTTCCCATCGATCTTCGAGACTTTCTTCTATTATTACTAGACTGCGAATTTTTCTGCATTTACGCGAAGGGCGTGACCGTACCAACGACGACGAAAAATTGTCGATAATTTTTAACTTGGTAAGAAAGGGTCATACAACGATCCACTTGGTCTCATTTTAAAGCGTGAAGCTTCTCCGTTTTGATAGTCGCGAGTTTGTTTTGCTCGAAGGTGATTTTACATCGTGCAACAAGTGGGAAAGTGAGGACACTTTTTCTTTTTCTCAAAAATTGTAAAAATTCGTAAACGTGCGTAAGAATGTTAAAAAAAAGATTTTTTTCAGTAAGCAGATTCATCATCGTTTTGAAAATTGAAGTTTTTTTCTTTATAATAATCGAACTTGTACAGTTTTTTTTTTTCACCATTTTGCTGAACATTGAATATTCGAGTTAGACGACGATAATTCAGAAAAATCTTGATATTTGCGTACAATTGAACATTGAATATTAGAGTTAGACGACGATAATTCAGAAAAATCTTGATATTTGCGTACAATGTTTAAAATTATATAAAATATAGTGAATTACACGTCATTATACTCAGTCGTTAAAATAAATTGTTTTGGAAATTATCTTTATAAAAGTGTAAATTTCTGTGCAAAGATGTGCAATTTAATTATTAGCGATGGAAAATATAAAACTGAGATTGAATGAGAGACGCGAGTATTTCAATTAAACTTGTAATTTATTTAATACGGGAACTGTGTTCAACAGTTTAGGCCATCAGTGATAGTGGTATCGTAATGGCAATTAATCACATATTTCTAGGAAATATTTCTACGTGCTATTGTATGTACAAAACGAATCTTTAGATACTTGTTTCTAGGTTTTCCTAGAAATACTTCGATAAATAGAACGCGTGCACAAAGGTTTCAAAGAAGCCTCGAGGAAAATGGAAAAGTTCTCAGTACGAAGTAGATTCATTGAATGATCCTTTGACGAGACTCTCGAAGCAGATTTTACTGTCGAGAATAGGAAAGATTGTTCGAAAGCAATCGATATTTCCTTAGCTAATTCTTGAATTGAATACTCCTTAAAGATTTATGACAGTTTGCACGATAATGGATTGTATCGTGTCTTCCTTAAAAAAAAGGCTTTAGATCAGTCTTTTAACCGTGTTTCATCTCCAAAATCCTGATGCCTATTATGTGCGACGCATAATCTTATTGTTCAAAGTGGAGGAAGCCTAAAAGGCTTCATTAACTTGGTCTAAACAAGCCTCCAAAGAACATGACACGATGTTAAATTTTTATTTAAAGAAGTGCAGAAAATTCTAGAAAATCAAATTGCTCCTCTGTGGGTCCTACGTAGATAGGAAAATGTTATTCTACATTTGTCTTCACGCGTGAAGCAACTCCTGCTCGATCCAAAGCTGGCCAAGTTGAAGCACGTTTGTCAAATTTCTCAAAAGCAAAAAGCCTCGGACGAAAAAGAATTTCGTACTGAATTTCCCACTTTCACTGTCCTTTCGCGCACAGGATCGTGTCCCCAGCGACGAAGCTAGTTTCTCTCCAGCGGTGTGTATCGCTCGCCGGTTCGATAACGCAGCGGCGACATGCGCGAAAAGAATCGCCTCGTCTGCACCTGAGGGTCTCGCCACGACAAGACAAGCAGCCGCATTCCATCCACTCGATCGCCCGCTCGAAATCGTCGAGGAACGCGCGAACACGTTGGTGATCGATTTTCGCGATCGAGGCACCGATCGAATCGAGCGTGGAAAGGAGCGTACGCCCTCGTGTTACCTTCTATTAATAGAACAGCTAGTTATTAACCACAACCCACGTACACGCGGCCTGGTCGACGAAATGGGCGCGCGTATGCCTGTCTCGTTCCCGAGAGAGGAGAGGAAGAAAAATCGTAGAAAATCTGAGGTCGTTCCCTCGGCCCGTTCGAAAACGAAATGGACTTGGATCTTGGCTTAAGTTTAGGTTAGGTTCGGATTAGTTTTAGGTTAGGTTTGGCAATTTGAACGCGACACTTTTTAGACACGACGGTAAATTAACCATCGCTACGTCGACTCGTTCGTTTTCAGTTTAAAAATTAATTTACAACAGTATATCGTCGTACAGTAAAATTGCGTTAATTCTCATTCGTAATTGCGCGTGACTGTCACGTATGACGTTGTGTCAACGGACAAATGGAGAACGAATAAAGTTCGTTATTTATCACATTTATGATAAGATTGTTCTTTACCATTAGATTAAATTATTTCAGATTTGTCGTTAGATTAAATTTCTCATTTGTCGTAAGATAAATTGAACAAACGGACATTCACAGCGACATCGATTCAAAGTGGTGGAATTCAAAACAGGTGTTGCAATCGTCCTGGCGGACGTCTTTCCCAAAACGGATCGCTCGATCGTGAGTCGATTGAAAAAGAAAACGCGAGTGAAAACGCCCGAGTCGCAGAAGCGGCGGGAGGAGGGAAAAGGTGCACGCTGGGTGCGCGTACACGCGACACGGCGCCACGATTTGCATTCTTCTAGTCCGATTTCCGTGCTCGGCAACCGTGGCGTCACTGAATAAGTGCATATCGCGGCGAGATCGCGACAGGCTCGCGTTGCTAAAAACTGCCGGACTTCCTTCTTGAGATTGACGAGGAACTTTTTTATGTTTTTTTTATATACTTTTACTTACTTCTGTTACTTTTAATATTTGTTACGAATTCAACAAGGTGCAAGGTAGATGCAAAAGTAAAAGAATGTACAAAGAAATACAATGTTACAGAGTTCTATAGTTTGTCCAGAGACAAAGTCGATATTGTTTGGTTACATACGTAAGATTAATGGCAGAAATACTACTCGTTTCTTTACACAGCAAACAGTGGTACAACTAGAGACGATTTTTCAATTTTACCTCGAATTTAATACCTAATATTTTAAATTATAATTTAAATTTAATATTTTAAAAAACCACTAATATCAATAACGATATACTGTCAAAATTAAATTATATTTGATTTTCTTTTGCCAACTATTGTAATCTCGTGTCTCAACCTCGCCTGATCTTAATTGAGAAAATTAAATTCTTTTGACATTTCAAAAGACCGCTAATAACGATGCACTGTCTAAAATTAAATTATATTTGAGCTGGCAATTGATTTTGTTTCGTCAGCTGTTGTTGTTATAGAACTTTCTCGTTGAAAGACTCCGTCTTGGATTTCCGTCAGAGCGTAAGCTGTCGCACAATTGACACTTATTCCGTACTCGTCTCTGGCACGGCCATCGAACTCCTCCGCTAGACGCGCAACAAACGCGAGTCGTTGGACACAGTTTCGTTCGACGAGAACGAGGTCGCCGAACGATCCATCCTATTCGTTTAACGAACAGGAAGCAATCTGTCTCAATAGGATTGCCCGTACGTCGTACTCTTGCGTACCTACTCGTGCCTCGACCCTCGAGCCGACCGTTCGCGTCCTTTCTCGAATTCGCGCGCGGCTCATCCGCGACGTCAATCGCCGCTGGTTAAACCCTCGTCCAGTTGATGCCAGGATTAAACTGTGATTACAGTGGATGCATGTACAGTGGATGACCAACGAACCGTAAATTTGATACGGTAGAAAGTCTCGTTCATCCGAACAAGGTCGTTCGACTTTCGGAGACTTTCGGATAATAAGAGACAGTAATTTTCTTTGTAACATCTTGCTATTGTTTGTTTTGTATAATAAAAGACGGTAGACAAGAATAACGAAAGTTTTGTTATACGTGCGTAATATTCACAAAAATTTATCTTTTTTTTTGCAGATCCACTAAAAGAGTAGAACTTCTTCTATTTGTTTTAATTAGAAATAATAATTATAATATAATAATTAGAATAATTCAACAATTATTGTTATAGAATGTACCATGTTCTGGATCTTTTAAATGTTTTAAATTCATTGTTTTACATTGTAAAGAAATCTACAATGAAAGTAGAGGTTTCAAGTTCTCCTGTACAAATGCAAGTTTTTATTTGCAGAATATTTCGTTATATCGTGATGAAAACAATATAGAAAATCAGATATCCGAAACATATTCAAAAACATTGAAATCCTCGAGATACGAGATATTGTTATATTTTATACAAGACTATTTTATTTTCTTATACACGACTATTTTATTTTCTTATACACACACGTACAAGAAAATGAAATTAGCGATTTCGATTCGAAGAGGGAAAATCTCACTGCCTTTGACCATCTTCAAACATTGCGTCTGATCAGAAAGCCTCTTCATTTTTGTACTTTCACGTGCGAAACTCACAGTGTTGCGATAATATTTAGCACGCAAAATGTACCATTCCTGTAAAAGTAAAAGGAGTGAAACGAAACACAATGTCTCGAGTGTTTCGCGTGTTCCCGCGGAATGGGTCAATCGGCGTGGCGGATCCGAGGCTGGCTCCGATCGTGGAGCCGCTTCGCTCGACTAACGATCGCTTTTGGCGCGACTGTCGCGCGCGTAGTCGCGCATAGTCGCGGCGTGCGCCCACGTAGGCGCCGTTTATGCTTCGCTGCGAGTTTCCTGCGGCGTGATTGCGCGAATCGCTCGGTCGTTCTCTCTCTTTCTCTCTCGCCGCGCCGGCGCGGCTTACCGGCAGCCGCGTGGCTTTTGACACGCGTCTCACGCCGTCCTACGCGTCTACGAACCAACCGGCCGGGCCTCGGTGTTTTCGATTTCGTCGTTCGGCCAAATGAAAACTGAAATCGTTGCGATTCCAGAGATAATCTGTACCGGTTGACGCTGACCTCGCTGACGCCGCTCGAGCACGCCACTTGGCCAGCCCCGGACGACAAGAGCAACACCTGCCAGAACAAGGGCCAAAGCGTCGAGGACTGCCGCAACTACGTGAAGGTTCTGCTCACCAATGGAAAGAGCCTGTTCACTTGCGGCACGTACGCGTTCAGCCCTTGGTGCACGTGGAGAGAGGTAAGCAGAGAGGAGAACACAGAGATCAGAGACGAAGGATATTCTAAAAGCGAGAATGACACTTGTAATTGAGACTAAAAACCACCGGCGCGCGAAGCATAAAATTTCCATCAGACGCGTTTGGAGTAAGAAGATAGAAAAGCCTTACGACACGATAAATTACACGAGCTTTTATTTATATATGTCTTACGAAGAATTTTGTATCTTCGAAAACGCAGTGTTTTGTATTTATAAAAATTAATTTTCTACAGAAGTGTCTATAAAATTGTCTGGGAAAGCTTTATAATACGATAAATCACAATACGAGCTTTTATTTATATGTTTTACGAAGAATAACTTTAAAATACAGTGTTTTATATCTATAAAATTTCTACAGAAGTATCCATAAAATTATCTATAAAAGTCGACAGAAATTATAAATTGGTCATTTTCGTCACTTTGGTAGGTTGTAGTGTTGATAGATTGCGGATTTTTATGCAAATGTTACAGCACCTAACTCTGTTTATACGAAGTTCTCACTTACTTATTTCAACCTGAATTCTTTATTACACGTAGGAAAAATTGTTAGTAAAGCGGGGAATTGGTGGACCAATTATATAAATTGTATTTGTCCCGCAACGAGTTTATTTAAGTGGAACTTTATTATAATGTTGTAATATTTCCAAATGTTACATATTTTTATAAATACGTGTAAAAAAAATGGAATTCAAACGCAGTTTCACTTGGTAAAAATTTAAACGAGTACTTCTATTTTCCGTATATCTGCGTGTAGTTCATGTGTCTTGACTTGAAACTTTTATAAGTGCACGAAACTCTCGAGGTCTAGTAATTGTTTCAAATTAGAAATGTCAGAACCTATGCGTGAAGCACGTTAATAATAAAATCTAACGACAACTCTCTGCGTAGATTCTGTTTCTTTATTTTTGCATTCGTAAAACATTAATTTGCATAAACGTAGTGTCGATATAAGGTAGTCATAAATTAAAGCTTCAAGAGTGATATGGTTGCACCTAAGATTATAGAGGAAATTTAAATCTTGCGATCTTTTATTAAAACCACCTTTCACTTCTTATTCAATAACAATTGCTAATCGATATTCTCGAAAACCGAGCCTCGAGCAAAAAGAATTTTACACCTAGCTAGATTGCAGATTTTCATGCAAATTTGTATCCTTGTAAATGCAATTAAAAAAGGAATATCTTGGCAGAAGATGGTTTTACGTATATTATAGAAAGTATCACACTGTATGTTTTTTACATCGTATATATCTTATACGAATTTGAATTTTATTTTTAGGGAATTTTATAATTGCACAAAATGCATAAAACTGCTTAAAAATCTGCATCATGTCGAAAACATTAGTATTTTTTGTTAGTTTATTAACTTCTCAGACAGTTAATTTAAGCTTAGCTTGCAATTAGTAAGATTTAATTTAAGCTGTCTAACTCTTTAACTAATTAAAGACGAGCATTTCAAGTTTCATTTCATATGAAATTATATTTTTTGACATTAGGATCCTGAAAGGCAAGTTGGTTTAATAATTAATAATAATGCAAGAAAATTCACTTGATAATTCGAAATGGAAAAAATTTTATTCGTTTTTATTTTTTACATCGTATCGGAAACACCCTGATACATTAAAAATCGATTCGATTTTTCGCAGATCGAGAACATCAGCAGCGTGACAAGCGAGATGTCGGGTGTAGCGATGTGTCCTTACTCGCCGCACGCGAACGTAACCGCGTTATTAGCCAGGGGACCAACAGGCGGCCTGTTCACCGGGGCGCCGACCGACTTTTCCGGCGCGGATCCAGCCATATGCAGAACGCTCGCCTCGCCGAATCTTCGCACTCACCAATACGACTCCAGGTGAGTCGAGTTTTCCCAAAATCCTGGCTCGATAAAATCGAAATCTCCGTCACCTTGTACAACGCAATACCGCTTTCAGATGGCTGAACGATCCGCAGTTCGTCGGCAGCTTCGAGACGGAGGATCACGTGTACTTTTTGTTTCGCGAATCGGCCGTCGAGTACATCAACTGCGGCAAGGTAACGCGTTATATCTCGATCTGGCGAGAAGAAGTATTTCGTGGAACAAAAATTCCCGATTGATCCGTTCCAACATTCGAAGAAGGGATTTTTATCCATGAACCTTCGCGATAACCTTTTAAAGTTCACGGGAGTATTTCTTCTTTTTTTTTTTTTCAAATTTTGTGATCAGACAGAAAGGAGAAAATTGAGCGAGGAGTACAGTTCGAAATTAAAAATAGAATTCCGCTTACTTGAATTTATCGGCGGATAAATAATTTATGCTATCAGGGGTTCGTATAACGAGAGTCCTAACTAAATCCTCTATTAGTGATTCTTCATTCGTATATGCATTCAACGAATAAATGTTCATTTAATTTTGGTAGAAATAATTAACTAAAATTTGGTTCATATAAACAAAGTTCTAATGATTTCAAACTTACAAACAATGCAAATGTTCTGGAAGGGTTAGTCGATAAATAATTAAAAGTCTTTTATGTCTTACCGCTCATCTTTTTTCATTTTTCCAATTAATCATAAGAAGAAAAGAATGTCCTTTTCGCAAGTCGAGCGAATAATTTATTTAAAAGACTAACAGATACTAGAATAAACCCCATATACAAATCAAAGTATTTCTTTTCTAGAAACATTCTCATCTTCGTATTCTTTTCTTGATGATGTAAATTGACAGACAGTCTAACGACTACTCTAGAAACCAATGAATTTTTTTTGTTAATTAACACTAACCACGAAGTACCGCTTTCCAAGCCACAGTGCAATGTCTTGGCCGATCGTGTCTCACCATGCACCATCATCCAAAGATCTTTCCTCCCGTTTCTTTCAGAAAATCTACTCGAGAATAGCGAGGGTGTGTAAGAATGACCGCGGTGGTCAAATTATGATGAGAGAGGTCTGGACGACGTTTAGCAAGGCGCGATTAAATTGCTCTCTACCTGGCGAGTTTCCTTTCTACTACGACGAGATTCAGGGCGCGGTCTATCATCCGGAAGAAGGCATCGTTTACGCGACGTTCACCACGCCCATGTAAGTACAAGCCTGTCTCTCCCCATGTGCGTTACTTTGTACAGCATCACGCGTATCGTCTCACATTCGTTTAATCATTTCTCCTTCATGTCTGCGCCGCTACTCGTTCGCTCGCGAAGGAACACGTGAAAAAATGGTACGTACAATTTCTCCGTGATTTTTGTGGTCTTTCGAACGAAGAAGGGCCTGCTGCGCTGAAGAGCAAGGTCTATTTCTTTTTTAATTAGTTTAATCTAACCGATAAAGTTCAATCGAATTATTTCTTCGAACGTAGCTATGAATTTAATTAGTTTCAGCTAACCGATAAAGTTCAATCGAATTATTTCTTCGAACGTAGCTATGAATTCGTGGTTGGTTAATACTTGTAAACTTTTGCACTTTTTGAACATGGAAAATTATATGTATTTATTTTAGATTAGACATCGAGAAGTTGTCCTCGACGATTAATTCAAATCAAATCACTTTCCCGAACGAATCATGATCGAGTAATATTCGCAAAGTAACAAAGTTTTGCACCTTTGAATATGAAAGCATGCACTTCTCTTTCCAAGTATCGTCAATTACATAGTTGTCAATTATCATCTTGCAATATTCGTGTCGCAGTACCAAATAATTGTGTCAATATCATTCCGCAAGAATGACAAAAGAATGTATTAAATAATTATGTATTAATGATATTCGTTATTTCGCGAACGTAGAATCCTTGGTATGCTGTTGGATCGTTTAAATACCGATTGTAACGAGGATCGTGCTGAACACATGTTGCACACATAAATAGGAAATAGCTCGTTAATTAGAAAAAGCTTTATGGCTTCAAAAAAAAAAATTTTTTTTGGGGTGATTTTACAGTGACGAGACGCACCGTATCTTTAGTTCCTTGCCATCTTCTGTTTTCTTCTTTTTTTTTCACTTCACTGTTTCTTTCACCTCTTTCGAGCAACGAAGAAGGGGAGAAAGGCTGAGAGTGACTAAAGTCGAGACGCGTGTGTATTTTTAGCAATGGAATTGCCGGCTCGGCGATATGCGCGTTCAACATGTCGGCGATCACCGCGAGCTTCAACGGGCCTTTCAAACACCAGGAGAATTCGGGCGCCGCCTGGGAGAGGAGGCCGGTTTCTCATCAGAATCGTCAACGATGCGGCAACACGGCGAACGTCGCTCCTCATCAGATCATAGACAATCAGAGATACCAGCTGATGGACGACGCGGTTCAAAGCACCACTCTGGAACCACTGCATACAGCTCTACTCGAGAGATTCACGTTGATCGCACTCGACGTCACGCCAACTAAACTGCACCGCGGCGTCACTGTGCTGTACGTGGCTACCGACGTTGGCCTGATCAAGAAGATCTCGGTTTTACCGCGCACGCAGGAGACCTGTATCGTTGAAGTCTGGGGTCCCTTGCCCTCGACACCGATGACCATGCAGTTCTTGAAAGACACGCAGAGTCTGTACGTCGGCACGGAACTCGGTCTCTCGAGGTAAATGTGACATCTGAGCCAATCAATTGGGTCCGCGTTAATCAGATTATTATATTTATCTAAATTCTGAACAGAACTCATATAGCTGTACTGCTAATAGGCATGTCTTTCCAAATGTAATATATGTGATGTATTTACATGGGACTCTATAATTATCAGTTTCCATAATTCTAATTATTTGATTGATTGTAATACTGATATTTTAACTGTAACAGGTTTCTGATTACATATATTAATGTTCTAACTAAGTATAATTGTCAATTTCTGTTTAAATATATAAAATATGATGTGTGATTAAATGTATCATAAGGATGAACTATACTAGCACTTTTAGATTTGCTTTGATTACTTATTACTTATTCATGCATGCGATATTTTTCAAAAAGTGTGAACCCAGTATAACTCAAAACTCATTATTTAACTGTTTTGCAGGATACCAGCTGCACAGTGCCACAGACATCGAAGTCGCCAGGCCTGTCTGAACGCTCAGGAACCGTATTGCGGTTGGAACGAGCATCTGATGAAATGCGCTCCAGCTCCGAAGCAAAACCATCTTGCTAATCACTGGCATCAAGAAGTCACCAAGTGTCCTGTTCTCACGGATCCTGTGGATGGTGGATGGAGTGCCTGGAGCTCTTGGTCCTCGTGTCAACATGGCACTACGGATCACGCACACTCTCATTCACACGTCCATTTGCACCCTCACACCGAGACGGTAAGTCTTTCATTATACAGATATCAGAAGATTCTGATCAGAGTTTGACAGATCTTCTTTAATTACGGTAGGTAATATACTATTCTCTCTTTCTCTCATTCCAAGCATTTCTTACAGGGTGGAGAAAATACATTGAAAGAACATATTTTAGAATATGATTCTGAGATATATATATAATTCTAATTTTAAAATTTTAACACACATCTATTTTTTCGAAGCGTTAATTATCTTCCTCCGAAGATGGTAATTCACAAAAACCAAGATTAGATTCATTTTGATCCTATACCCGAGTATTTTCAGCTATAACATATCTTTCTGATAATCTATACTAATCTACCTATGCAGTCATCATTTCACTATTCTTAATATATGCATAATCGTGAGTGCAAATCGAAAGTGAATCATTTCTTTCCTTTCTTTAGGTCTTGGACACTTGTCAGTGTCAAACACGAGATTGCAACAACCCGCCTCCGCAGCATGGCGGAGCAACTTGTTCGGGAGCTAAGGTCAGGGTGACGAACTGCACGGTTCACGGTGGCTGGACAGCCTGGTCAGCCTGGTCAGCTTGTTCGCAAACGTGCGGTTTTGCGATGAAAACACGTCGGCGCACGTGTACGAATCCAGCCCCGGCTTTCGGTGGAAGAGTCTGCGTTGGTCACGATCACGACGACATCGTCTGCATAGATCTTCCACCGTGCCCTACGCCTGCCAAGGTCGCACCACCACCGCAACAAACCACGGGTCAATGGTCATCTTGGGGCACTTGGAACGCTTGCTCCCGACCTTGCAACGGTGGTAAGTTTCAATTGTGTTTTCTAAAATATTGTTCTGTCGTTTATAATCTCCTTTCATTTCCATGTTTTTTATGCTCTCTCGTTTTATAATCATTTCTTCTAGAATATCGTTTATAATATCTGTGTGTTGTTTGATCTGCAGGAATACGGATACGAAGAAGAACGTGCGAGAATCCTTCGCCACGAAAGTCTCCCACCGTCGAGTGCAATGGATGTGACTTCCAGGTAAGCACGTATAATAATATTTATACGAATAAAACACCGAAAGATTCTCTGAAAAGATGTTTAG